>JNEV01001563.1:0-76834 GCA_000697495.1 Saksenaea oblongispora B3353 | reverse complement strand
ACAGTCCGTTGTCTGGTAAGTGTATCTGTCAATTCCTTTAGCTGTCCAACAGTCCATTCATGTTTGTCATGTTCTAATGGATTCTCATGTTTATACGTAAACAGGGAACCTCGTTGCCGATATCAAAAAAATTTCAGGCAAGTTCTTTGCTGAGAATTCTCCCGCTTCTCTTTTCCTGAAGGAATACGTAAGAGGCACAATGAAGCTACCAGTTACTACAAAGGGTGTTATCGGTCTGCCTAGAGTTTGGAGACGCCAGTACCCGCCAGCATCAGAATCAGATCCTAATTTTCTTTTTCTGGATCTTCCAAACAGCCTCACCGACGACGGGATAGATTCACGATTTGAATCGAACCCTGTATTACAGAAACTGAGAACAGAAACCAGACACCTACCAGTTTTTGGCGTTTCGGGTTGCGGCAAAAGCCGATCAGTGATCGAAGTACTCTGCCTCCAATGGGGATTCTATTTTAATGCATCAAACTCTGACTATGGATCCAAAGACCTATATTCTCTTTCGCAAAAAGTTCTTGTGAAATCGCAACAAGGAGCTTGTAACCGAAAACGTAATACAGGCTTGGCAACAATTGTGACGCAGTTACTATTTCTTTCTCGTCTTTTGATCTTTAACTACTGTTTATCAATTCCTGGTTGCCGAGAAACATTTTCCAGTGCAAGTTGGGCTTTGCTTCAAGTCTGTCCTCACATGTTTGAAGATGTATTTGAAAACCTATTCTATGACCTGACGGACAAACTGGATTGGTATAACATTGACCAATTATCGTTAACATCAATTACACGAGCGCAATTTACGGAAGTACGGAAGAAACTTATCGATCTTAAATATCCAAATTTCGCTAATAATTCCCCATTGCGGCTTGCCGTGGATGAAGCTCAGCTGCTAGGCGACCTAGGAGATACAATGTTTGAATCATTATATTCGCTGGGCGAATCGCGTCCTCTATTATCTCCTGTGTTGCACGGGTTTCAAGACATTGATGATACTGGAGGGCTTACAATTATATACTGCGGAACTGGACTAAGTATCAAATCACTCCATTGGGCTCTTTGTAGCGGAATGGGCGTCAAGGAGCACACCCCGAGTGAATTTCCCTACATTGAATTCCCGGATTGGACGGACGAATCATCTATTTGGTCATTCATCGGTCGTCTGAAGAGTCAGATACCAGATAGCGAGTCAAGGAACTTGATCGACAGGCTATTACCCTCTGAAGCTGTCACTATGTTGTATGAAAGACTTAGGGGACGCTTTAGGCCAATTATGGTAGCTATCGAAGGAATTATCAACGCACGGGACGAAAACAAGTGGAAGTCCGTGATTGAACAAGTGGAGTACTATCTGACATCGTATGAAGAAAGCGAACGCACAGGCAATATCATTGCGGAGATTCTTAGGACTTCTGCAAAGATGAAATTGAAGAGAAACGTAAAATATTTCAAGGATTTTTATTCCATAGAAGACACACTGAGACTGTTTCTTTGCCGCTGGAATGCGTTAGGAGAAAAAAGCCTTGCTCTCGATAATCAATTGCAGTTGGTAGAAGCAGCGCTAGGTCGAATTTTCACTTTTGGAGGCAAAGTAAAAACAGTTCTAGACGAACCATTCGTATTGAAGGCTGCTATGAACTACTTCGCCAAGATCGACCCTTTATTTATAAAGTCTTTGGAATTGACGATGGCTAGTACAACAAATGCATCAGCCCAAGGATCAATCTGGGAAACAATGATGCCGGGTTTGTTCATTGAAACATTCAAGACACGCCCACTGGAAACTTGGCCGCTTTTAGATAGCGTCGAGCTCCCTGAGGAGCTACACGGTGATGTAAAGATTGTAGGTTACAACGGAGAGCATTCAGAACTTGCAATAACGTACAATGATGCAACACTACAACAATTTTTCGAAGCACATTTGGATACTGGAGCTGGACAGCGAACAAATAGTCCAATGCCACCATTTTACTTTCCATCACCCCGAGTCAGCGGGCCAGATGTAGTGTTTCTGATTCAGATACAGCAAAAAACATATCCGGTTTTCGTACAATTGAAGTTACGCCAAGTACTTCCAAAGAAAGAAGCTTTCGGAGCAATAGAGACAACAGGCAGAGTTGCTATCGAACACAAATTGGAAATGGAACAACAAACGCTAAACGACACGAAAAAACTCCAGGAATTGTGCCATTCTAATCTTTACATTAGTATAATCATTGCATATCCAGCTGAAGTTGTTAACTTCCAATCTTCCCGACCTGATCCAGATGCAGAAATGGCACCATATCTGCACAGGATACTTATCAAAATTGATGGGAACAACTTCCCTCAAATTTTTCCTCAGCGACATGTCACCTTTTTAAGTAACTTGAAGAACTTTAAAAGACGAGCCGAGGATCGAGATGTCTATTTGGGCAGTTGTAAGAAAGCGAAAACTGATATAATATAAATAAACCACAATAATGAAAAAGCAACTTGGCTGTCATTGCGTATGCCTTTTTTTCTTCGTACAAGACTTTATGTATCCATTTTTATTTTCAATTAAAACTTGTATGGTTTTCAATTTAGTCAACGTTGTGAAACTGCCTTCCTGAAGAAACCCTTTCTGCTCGAGAAAGTCCAACGCAAGACTTGAGTTCATTAAGAACTGTGTCTGTATCGATAAAACTGGTCTCAATTCTTATACTCAAAGGAGTATTATTCTTTGAAGTGGAGAGCAGCGTAAGATGAAATCCCAAATGTAAAAGGATTCACAATCGTTATAGTTGGTACTGTAGCAGAGGCTGGATTGATAGGAGGAGCCTTAGAAAAATGTTGGTAATCACTATAGGAAAAGTGTGATACAAGAAGTTTACTACGTTCGGTCATGATTCGCCCTTTGAGAAAAAAATAACAAGGAAATGATACTACTATAAAATTCCTTCAGAAAACCAAGCTAGTCATAATGATATCTCGACTATTACTTGAAAGTTGCTATATATCCAGGGTAAATCCTGCATATGACACAGCCAAAAGAGAAAATTAAGCAGACATTTGATGGTCGGATTGGTACAAGAATATAATACTTCCTGATATGTATCAAACGTGGTAATCCTGCTGGATCATCCTGATATGAAATGTCATTCCGTAGCTTTAGTATCTCACCAGCTAGCATCTGAATTAGCGGCTCGTCAATCTTTGAAAATACTTTTCGTTATGGGTTTTCCGATGGGGAGACGTTCGCTCTTGGAATCCAAAATTAAGTCTTCTTTTTACGAAAACCATTGATAGTATGGATCGATTGTCTCGAAAGGTAGACACTTCCATGCTCTGCATGTTCCAGCATTCATGTCTTCGTAGTTGATCTTCGGTCGTGTCGTCCGATCTCAGGACGTAGAGTACCAACCCCCAACCTATATGTGGTTTTTTGTTGCTGCTAGTATGACAGTCAAATACTCGATTAGTTTCATTTAGCTGATCACTGTGTCGTATCTCTCTCTCTCGGTAAGCACTCTTAGCGACTTTCAGATGTAAGTATTCATTGTTCACGATAAACCTAAGAAAATCATGATTTATAATACGCCAACAATGAAAAGAGGACAGGCCAGTAGCTGAACGCACACACGCGATAATGGTGATCATTTTTCGGATCTCCAAAGTGGATGCCAAAGATGGGATAATTTTTTATAAACTATGGTGCACAAATGGTCTTCCACGTGCATTGTAACTGTTGCTAAACGAGCTCTTTCGTCGCCAATTGGAGGAAAGCGGCTCTTTTGAGCGTAAGGTGAGTTGTAGTGATATGAACGTCAATCATATCTTTGTAAAAACAGCAAAGCGGCTTGAGAAGTGTTACCATATCACCAATTTCTCTAAAGACTATATAGCACTTGTTAAGGCGCTTATTCAACTATTCTTCAAAAATCATCACCATGCACATATTCTCCATCCGGTCAATTCCTGGATTCGCTTTAGAGTTATTGGAACGAGATACACACACGGTTCTGGAAGATAGCAAAGATCATCCTGGGGAAGCCGTAGCTCGAATTCGCTTTTTTTTTTCTCTATCTATACCAATACTGTCACCGGTGAGGTCCAAATCCGTTCCGGATCTGCATTCTTAATGGATGGGAACCGAGGTCATGAATGGAAATTCTTTGAGATATCATCGCTGAGTACGGGGTGTTGCGCACAAATTTTCTTCTTGATAGTGGTGCTGGAGTGATAGCTCTTGGGCGAGCACAGAGTTTAAGCCGTGCCGTCAAGCTCAGGAAGTTAAAGCGTGTATCCGCAGACCACATGTTTCCTGAGATGGGAGAATTGACAGTCAGGGAAGAAGAGATAGACCGGAACTCAAATGCCATGATCAAGAATGGGGATGGAGCGCAATTTGGAGATGTGTACATCTATTGTGAAGGCACTGACAACGATAATGACAGCATTCTCTTCACACTGCAAGCGAAAAAATCGGAGTGTCGGCTGTCAGTCAACGCCCTCAAACGCGAGCACAAAAAGAATAAGAAGACAAACAAAGGACCAAGAGCGCCCGCATAATCACTGTGCCTATTACCACAGCAGATGCTCCAAATCAGCTAGGTCAGCATGCCTCCTATGGATCCTTTCCAGATGATTGTCTGCCGATTTGACGAGAAAATTTTACCAAGTTCTTTGTTGAAGCATTTAGTCTTCATGCTGCGCTTTCAATTACAAGGGATTATAGTTGGAACTTTGTAACTAGGGAGACTGTGGAACCTATTAAAAAGGAGCATCGTCTTGATGACAGAGTGATAGAGCAGATTTTCAATAATATGTTATACCGTTCATATGACGAACTTGTTCGAAAAGTTCCTGCATTGGCCTCCAAAGGACTTAATAAGGAACTGGAATTTCTGCCATATCAAGATTCTCAACCAAAGAAAAGGAGGCGAATAGCTTAGGACTATGGGTATATTGCTATAACATAACCTGCCCTCGGATAATCTTGTGTTTCCAGCTTTATCGAGGGAAGTTACACAATACTGCTAAATAAAAAATGAAGAAAAAGAGTAAGAAATGCGCAATATTAATGTTTCACTACCAGGCGCACAGCCCTTTCGGTATCGTCTGTAAATCTGTGTGGATCAAGAAGTGAGGATAGGGGGAAGGGGGAGGGGGTGCAATTGACCACTGGATAAGTCTAGCAGTATTGAACGAGAGAAACGTGGAGGGAATATGTGGCGCGACAGTGGTAGAGCGGTTCTAACCAACGGAGGAACAGGCTGGGGACGGCGGTTGAAAGAGGACAGTATCTTCAGACCCGCAGAGTCCATCGGGTTGGCGAAGTAGATGGGCTAAGGTCAGCTACGTGCATTTTCAGTAAGCGACTTGGTCCAGCGAGCGAGGTGGGACAGTGGGAATGTTTGATATAGGATCCACGATGACAGTTGGTACAGATAAGCGAACATGGGACTGTGTCCTGGGAGCTGTTGCCCGAGGAATCGTTATCGGTTATGCTGCTGGGAGTTATGGAGAAGGAACACGAGTGAAGAGAGCAACGCATCGGTCGGCATTGTAGCGTGGCAACTTGGACTTCCATTTCGCCAAGAACCGGAAAAAAAAATGAACCACTAGAAGTAACCTTTTTTGCCAAATGGAGATGGCAAGTGAAGAAAAGCGTTTTTCTCGCTCCGGAGGAAAAAAGCCGCAGTCGGGAGTTTGTCGGTGATGCATGACGATCTTCCCGAAACTTGCATTCAGTGGAAAATGGCAGATAATATTACTTCATACATTAGAGTTTAGTAAAACTCTCATACTGGTATCCTGATAGCCTTTGCTTCCTCAGTTAACTAAGTAGCTTATTCTAGTGTAGATACTGTTCCTGTTTTTCGATGGGGTGAATGCCTAACTCCGAAATGCACCTTGGGTGCACAAAGCCCAAAGAAATACTGGAGCGTGGCGTACTTGTCTTTTTATTTTCTTTTTCGTTTGTGTGTACGTGTTTTCAGCATGGGCGCCTTTAGCATTCCTAAACGCGATGAACCACTCCCTGCAGTACTTTACCCTTTCCGCGGCATTCTCCATTTTGCACACCATCCCCGTCGACTAGCCGGTCCTATTCTGTCGTCCGCTATTAAAGCCAGCGTCGTGAGTTTATTGACTGTTGTTCCTTTTATTCGCTATGGCTATGGACCCCAAACGCGTTTTATATCGAGATTATACATGGCGTGTCGACCTCAGACTCCTGTGTGGCTGGTTGCCCTGGGATCTCTTATCACTGGCTCATTTTTGTGCCTGGCAGAATCGTTTATCCTGATGGATCAGATTAATTATTATATTGTCGGATCCATGCAGGATCGTTTCTTCGATTCTGTTATGGAAGAACGAGAAGGATGTCCTGTCGATTCGCTCAAAGTATCTGAGAAGCCCAAGAACGAAGAACCTTCTTTCAAACGCCATCACCATTATTTTTCGCCACTGAATCTCATGTTCCTGACAAGTCAAAAGGATGAATCATGGGGTTTGACTTTCTTACGTCCTACCGTCTTCCTAGCCACTCTACCACTTTACCTGATACCCATAGTCGGGCCTGCTATGTTTATATCGATTGAAGCTGTATTCAAAGCGGGTGAGACACACAAGCGCTACTTCTCCGTGTACAAGTGGACAGATTCTCAGAGAGAACGACGTATCGAGTACGCATGCTGGCCATACTATCGTTTTGGCATTGTTGCCACCTTACTGGAAATGGTCCCTTTTGCGGGTTTTGTCTTCTCTTATACAAATCAGATCGGGTAACTTACAGCAGGATGCATGACAATGCAAGTATTGATACATTTCTCGTAGAGCTGCAATGTGGGCGATGGATCTTCATGACAAGGACCTCATCGAACCCAAATCAGCGTAGCGTGAGAGAAAAGAAAAAGCGCTTGCCGACCGAACCATAGATGACAATTAAATGGAAATCCCTAGAGGACGACTGCTGCTGCAGATCGAAAATCAAACAGGAACTGAATGCTATTATTTGCTGCAATAACCTTCCTATCTGTTATTATACAACGGCAACTGTATTTATTTATTTGTCAATGAACCTTCCAAAGTGTAAAGATCATTTGAGTCGCAGGAGGTGCTTGTATGGCGCTCGAGGTTGCACCATGTGGCTCTATTTGCAAAGTGCTCCCCCGACACACATTCACACAAAAATATACTCGTGACCGTGATACAAATGCTAAATTACTGACCGCTTCAAGCTTTTTGGCCCTTTTCTTTTTTTATTTTTTTTTTCCCTATGCCACAAAATACCACTTCGTCACCTTTACGTTGTTTTTATGCCCCAGCAAAACGGTTGATTCCATTATCAGCAACCATCCTTTTTCTCGTCCTCGTCAATGTGTTAGTGTTATATCGATTTGATCGTCCCTTACAACAGGCCCCAGTGGTACCACCAGAAGGACGGCAACCAACTTGTCGTCCAGGTAGCACCCCACCGGATCCACACTGTTCACCATCTCTGCCACCACCCTACACTCCCCCTCCACAGTACGGTATTCCTAATGCCCGACCAGCAAAAAATGTACGAAAGTTCAGCAGTGCAACCGTGGATGACTTCCTTAACCGTGTGACACATGATATGCGTGACAGAGATCTGGCTACGCTTCTAAAAAATTGCTTACCCAATACACTTGATACGACAATCGAATGGTTTCGCGAAGGTGCTGATCCACGCACTTTTTTGATCACTGGTGACAGTAAGTCCTTCTTATCCCTTGATCCGTCCATGGATTATCATCGTTGAAATGCCCTTATTTCCAAAGTTCCCGCTATGTGGGTCCGAGACTCCACCAACCAAATACTACCTTACCTGGCCTTCGCTAAAAATGACACAAAAATTCGAGAACTGGTGCTGGGTGTGATTTTGGTACAATCGACATTTCTTAATTATGATCCCTATGCGAATGCATTTTTGCAGCCGTGGTATGCCCCTTCTGGAGGAACACAAAGGGGAGTATTAGACAAGGTTATCCCACAGTACGATCCAATCTATGTATGGGAATCCAAGGTAAAGACGAAAAAAGGAAATATAAACAAAGCACAGGGCTATGTCAGTAACACCAGAGAAAGTATGAGCTTGATTCCATTGCACACTTTTTCCAACTTGGGAATGAGTATGTTGCCGCAACTGGTGATGTCGAAAGCGTTGTGCGGGCGAGTGATTGGCTTAAAGCTCTACCGAGGGTATTTCGAGTCATTCGTGATCAAATGAAAGGAACATGGCAAGAGGACGACGGGTATGATCCTTCCAAATTGCCACGACCCATTCATCAGCAAGGTTCTGAGCCAGAACCGGTCTCGCTAGAGCATGGTTATCGATTCAAACGTACAACCGACAGGCCGACAGAAACGTTAGGCGCAAACGGTTTGGGTGGTGTCGCTCGTGCATGTGGTTTGGTTAGAAGTGCGTTTAGACCTAGTGACGATGCAACTACTTTTCCCTATCTGGTAAGAAAGCAATTGCGCTTCTGCATAATGACCAATTCCTTGAACTTTTCTAGATTCCCGCCAATGCACAGTTAGCGGTTCAACTTGAGAAACTAGCTACTATATTGGAGGACGCAAGGAAATCTATACCTAATCCCCCCTCGAAGCTTGCAGACTTTGCGGCCGAAGCACAGAAGCTTGGAAGTACCATTCGCCATGCCATCTACGAACACGCTGTCGTTACGCACCCAAAATTCGGGCAGATATTTGCGTTCGAAGTGGATGGCTACGGCTCTACTCTCCTTATGGATGATGCTAATATGCCGTCTCTCCTGAGCTTGCCACTATTAGGCTTTGTAGACAGGGACGATGAAATCTATTTAAATACGCGGCGATTTGTTCTCTCTGAATCCAACCCATGGTATTTCAGTGGCAAGTTTGGTCGAGGCATTGGAGGACCTCATACTGGCCGGAATATGATATGGCCAATGAGTCTACTTGTGCAGATCCAAACATCAACTTCGGAAGAAGAAATCGTAGCTACATTGGATATGTTGAAACGACTTGCTCAGAAATCCGGACTGATGTGTGAATCTTTCCACAAAGACAATTCAGCAAGATACACCAGAGGTTGGTTCAGCTGGGCAAACGGTTTAGCTGGACGTACTATTCTCGATCTGATCGAGAGATATCCTCATTTAACATGATATTAAACTAAGCTTTCCTTCTACTTAACGCCCTATAATACTAATGATAAAACCATGTTTCTTTACCTCCTTGTGATCTCACTGCACACTATGATCACATGTGGTAGACATTATTATCCGCAGCGAGGAGGATAGACTCATATTTTGTTTTAAGATATCCGTATGACCTAATGCTCGCATCCCTTGTCTCAGTACCAAATTAAGATTGGGCACGTGGTATCAAGTTACATCTATAAAGTACTTTTGGACACGTTACATTGATAAACCGTGTGGTGGTTTACCTACTGATCCTTACTATGAGATATTAAACGAACCGGAGTTGAGATAGGATGAGCTACCACACACGCGAGATCAAGACATTCATGAACAACGCTTCACACTCATCGGACCAGAATTGAAACATGATGGAAGATCCACCAGTGGGAATGCATTTTGGCGTCAATGGATTGGCAAAGTACATCTGACATAGCCAAAGAAACACAATAAATAGATCAGGTTACATATTGTACCTAAACTACGCATATAACCTCTGGACAAACGATCGAGTTTATCTCTGCTTTTTACGTTGCTTTAATGGCCCTTCAGAATAAGTTTGAAGATCGGTGCAATATTAACATCCGGAAACTATCTTATGATAAAGCCCTTGCACAAGAAACACTTTCTCGCTCTCACTACAAAGAAGTAATCGCTGCCATAGTGAAAGCTCTGGGTCAGTGATGGAGGAACCACTGACTTATAGTTTTACGTCAAGAGAAGCACTGTAGTTAAGTATATTGATAGAGTTTCATAGAAGTATTTGAAAGCAACGTGGTATATACATTAATCAGCCTTTCAGTTTGATTTCCTTTAATCGAGGTTGATAAGTGTAGTATGTACGTTAATTGCTTTTATGTATTGTACACTAAGCGGTGCAGTTTGGGTTTTTAAGATTTTACTCTACATAAAAACCAGAATAGAACTGAATGGTATGCAGAGACGTACTTTACAGCCTTCTTTCAGAAGCCGTATCTCAACATCCAGTTCTTTCAAATTCTTAATTGGCTGTTAAACCAGGAGATACATAAATAGTACTATCTTCAGGGCATATTAAATAAGTGAGTTGAATAGATATTAATCTAGAGCATTTGTAGAGGAATAACATTCTTAATTGGAGGAAACACAAAGGCCTGCGCATTTGTCCAGAGAGTATCATACTTAGTTGTCTGAGAGACATTACGTGTATATGGGTGTCTGAAATAGTTCTTTCTTAAAACTCCTAGTTTGGAAAGTGGCCAGATCAGTTCCTGTAACTTTGATGTGTTTTTGCGCTGTTATTGGCGCGTTGCTTTCGACAATGCATCTTTCAATGTGGGTATCACCCCCTCTGTAACACAGCTCATTGTGACACGCGGTACAAACAAAATTTGGAGCACAGCTCCTGTAAAAACCCCGCCTTGAATCTCACTGCTAAACCGTTTTGACTGTGGTTGGGAGATCTGCGTCAGACAGAGAACAGGCCATGTCACCCACATTCAGTTCACGACGACCGTCGTCGACCCATTTGCCGCTTTACCGTGGTGGCAAGGCGGCACCGCCCTTGTTCAATAATTACTCTGTGCGGAAACGGTGGATGGCACGAGTTACTATCCTTGTCATCCTAGGTTTCCTATTCATTCGACAGTGGATCCATGCTGCCACAAGCCTATCAGAGCTAGAAAATGCTTCAAAGCAATTTCACGAATTGAGCATTGCACGACAAGCCCATATCGAGCCAGTTGGCAAAAGTATACCCAAGATCGTTCATTTCGTATACGGTCTGCGATCACCGGGTCCTGAGCTGGACCTTATACATTACTTAGCGATCAAATCAGCCCATGATGTGTTGAAACCAGACCAAATCATGTTCCATTATCATTATATGCCTGTGGGAGAATATTTCGAGAAAGCTCGACCAATGCTGACGCTACGTCAAGTTGATCTCGTGTCAGAAATTTTTAACAGACCCGTCGATCATTATGCACATCAGGCAGATGTCGTGCGACTTGAAGCATTAAAACAGTTTGGCGGAATATATCTGGATCTCGATGTGATTTCTCTTAGGCCGATAGATCACTTGCTCCGTCATGAGTTCGTGATGGCCCAAGAGGGTGAAGGTAATGCAGCATTTTTACATCCCACGGATGAAGTTTGATTGACGGTATGATATAGGTGGTAGAGTAGGATTATGCAATGCAGTCATTGTGAGCCGACCAAATTCTCGGTTTCTACAACGCTGGTATGCAAGTTATGAAAGTTTCAATGGTAGCGATTGGAATTATCATTCTGTGGTTCTCCCAGGGAAACTCGCACCTCATTTCCCGGAAGAAATCACCGTACTGAATCACACTGCTTTCTTCTGGCCTCTTTGGGATGCGCGTGGACTGCGTACACTCTTCTTGGAGAAGTCCTATGACTTCAGCATGAACTTTGGTACACATGTCTGGGAGTCCGCTGCAAACCGCAACCTCATGAAAGATATCGATGAGCAAGCAGTCATGGAAATTGATAACAGTCTGTACTGTCAGCTACGCCGTTTTCTTTTGGATGGTCGGCCCGATCCAAGACCCCAAGCCTGTCGGATCCTTGTACACTCACAGCGAACAGATAAATTAATCGGTCATTGGTCTTTAAACGACCCTGGACGGCAGAAAAATTTGATGCCTGCGATAGACAGCGGCGGTAATGACTTGGGAGGTACCATTCGTAACGGATATTATCAAGCGGATGAAAATGGGCTTTATCTATCGGGTGAAAATAGCTACGTGTTTCTACCTATGCCAGTGGAAACTACATTGGATCAAGTGACTATTAGTTGGTGGATGAAGACAACAACTGACAAAGAAGGCGGTACGGCTGTCGTGATACAAACTGATGAAGGCAAAGTTTATGTTCAGACACAACAAACGCATATTTATCGAGAGAAGAAGAATCGAACGGCTATTTCGTTGGGACTTTCAACGATGGTACGAGATCATAATTGGGAGTGGAAAGAAAAGGATAAAGTGGATGCAAGCCCGGTAGCGATTAACCTTGATGATACATTCCATCATTACTGCCTTGTTATTGATCGCACCAATGCAACGCAAGGTCCGCCGTTGACGCTCTACATGGATGGGTATGTCATTTCAAGCAATCATGCTTGGACATTACCGAGAATTAGTACCGTCATACGCGGCGTGTGGTTCGGATCTTCTGAACCGGAGCATAGTCAGTACCAGGATGTATGGGATGACGCGCGAAGCTTGGAGGCGACGTTTAAAGATGTCATGATTTGGGAAAGGAGTCTTGATGTTGACGAAATACGGACAATAAGTAAGAGAGGACCGGAAAATGAAAAAACGATAAATTCAGAATCACTGGGTGCAAGTGATACAAGTGACAATCAGCAAGAAAAAGAACCACAAAAGAACGATCCAGAGCCAGTGCAAGCGGTGAATGATGATTCCGATGACGATGGTGCTTGGATGGAAGATGAAGGCCTGGACGATTAAATTGGGCATAGTCCTCATTCCGCTTCACATTATGACAAATATCAAGCAATTTTCCTTTGCATTTTCCTTGTAACAAATACGCCTAACCACAAATAAACCAAATTCATCATTCAACGCAGATTTGCAAGCATGTTTAACATGACTATAACGGTAGTCGTTTTTTACTTCTTTTTGTCTTTTTTGTTTTTGTTTTTTACTCTCGTTCAGTTCTAGATAGACAGTCTGTGATTTCCTTCGAAAAGAAAAAAAGGGGGAAAACGCTTTTTATGACAGATCAAAGGTTAAAAGGTTAACCTTGGAACTTCTTGATTGTCAACATTTGATTTAACATTTCCTGCAGTCTTTCGTCGTCGACTTTATTTGCCAAGCTGTTTTCGTCACTGTAAGTTTTCCATTGCAGCATGTTTTCGTTTTTACCTTGGTATAAGCGCCTTAGCTTCTTCGGCATCTTCACAGCACAGATTGGCTAATTGGGCTACCTCAAACTGGGCCATACCATTTTGGTCCAGTACCCTAACCTCCCACTCAACACGCAAGCTCCCTACCACACTTAACAAGAAACTTACTTTCGCACTTCATGTACGGAATCCCAATTGCTGAATCGACTAAACGTGCGAACGTAATCTAAGGTCTTAGCCATGACACTACAAGGAAAAAAGGAAAGAAAACAAGTTTGAACATTTCTCTCTCAGTTAAGACAACGCGCGTTATATTTACTTTGTTGACTGACGGTTGACACCGCCCGAATGTTCTTTCGATTCGTTCTGTGCTTGCAGTAAGATGTGCACTTCAGACATGTACAAACATTGTGCCGTATTGAATTCTGTAAGAATAGATGTCAATACACATATCAATCGTTTGATCGATCCTACAAGGGACGATTATGCTTTTTCATTCTGCTTTACCTTCACCAAGTTTCAATGTGGTCGCATCTTCCTGTTCTGGTCCTCCTCTGCGAAGATGCCTGTGTGCCATGAGAAAAGGGTAACAAAGAGAAGTTCGAGGGCTGTGCTTGAAGACATGTCCGGACCGGAGACCATATTTAGCAGTCACATACACGATGTGTTACGTGTATGCCATTTGGTTGAAGGAGCATCATCGGTTTATGAATTTTCATTTTCACGGATGTGAATTGTTTAGCTGTCAAGTCATTTACATCTGCTTGTGTGTAGAACAAATTATCCAGAATTACTATTGTTTGCATCACGTATCCTTTTACTTATGTTGTATTATTTTAGTAAACATCGTTAAGCATTATTGGTGCAAATAGGTTGGTTTTTGGCATATCATGTTGTCATTTATCGGGGAATTACTACGGACACTCCAACGGGACACTCCAGTCCCCCAAAAACAAGCCGATGCTGAACTTCCTATTACATTTTATTTCAAACATAGATATAAAGTAGTACCAAATGCCTAATTAAGCTATGATGGGGTGTCCCATGTTGGAGTGTCCCGTAGTGGAGTGTCTTATAATACTTTTCAGAAGAACAAATTCAATTCCCATAGTACTCACGGTTTGGTACCACATAAGTGTGTTCTATAATGGAGTGTCCTGTAATATAGTGTCCTGGCACTCCAACATGGGACACTCCAACATGGGACACCCCATCATAGCTTAATTAGGCATTTGGTACTACTTTATATCTATGTTTGAAATAAAATGTAATAGGAAGTTCAGCATCGGCTTGTTTTTGGGGGACTGGAGTGTCCCGTTGGAGTGTCCGTAGTAATTCCCCATTTGTCGTATTCAACATTTTACTTAGAGTTCATCATGTGCACCGAATCTGTTTAAACCAGCAGCCATTCTAGCCTAAACGATTGATTGGTTTTATTGAGCAAAGAAACCAATATATGCAGTCTCACTGATTTCAATATTTTTATACCTCATGATTCTCACGGTTAGCAGTATTAATGTATTGGTTCCAGAGACATGGAATAAAATGGCGTTATTTCTTATCATAATTTATGTATACACTTATTTCTTCTTTTTATTCTCCGGAATGTCAATAGTGCATTTATTTAGTGCAAAGCATACCTTGTATTAAAGTCTTTTCCAGGATCCTTCTTCCAGGGAAGCAAATCGGACGCTGAACCGAATTGTCGACATGGTGCTTTTCTACGTCAAGTTTGATATCACTTTTTTCTTTTTGCTTATTTCTGAATATATTGCATCTAAATAGTGGTATTCATCTCTCCGTTTATCGAAGCTATTGGTGGCAATCTTCCGTGACTGGACGGTTTGGTTTTTTTGACTCTGTATTCCAATGCTTACCATATCATAGGTTCTTGAAGGCCAACTATGTCCAGGTTTCTCTGCCAATAACAAGGCTAATTAATTTTATCTAAAAGCTACATAGAGTAGTACCCTTTTATAGTTGGGGCATCTATGGTGTTGGCCAGCCAAGGTCATCTGGTTCTCTCTCCCTCTTTCAAATTGCCATCTGTCGTAAGTAACTTCGTAAAAATAGCATATGGTACTGAGCTTTTCAATCTGCTATCGATTGACAATTCTGGTCACCCACAACACAATGCTGTGGGTGCCTAAAAAGCGCCGTAGGACCTCCGGGAGCTGTAAATACTATTATACTATTTGGGTCGCTGTTCATTTTCATATGATGATAACATTTCCTCACAAGCAGCTTTGTGATGGTACCAGGGTAACTAAGTAAGGCAGTTATTAAGCCTTGAAATCTCCTCTAATATACTCCAGCGATCCTTCAAAACATGTCCAACGAGGGAGTATATATGCTAAAACCAACCTGTAAAAGTTTCATCGGGAACTTCTATGTGATGCTGACTTTTTTCCGTGATTTTCATACACCAATATGTTTGCTTCGGTTGATGAAAACTCACTGGTTCGGATTATTAAACATTCAGGTCGTTTGCTTGAAGGGCAGAATTGCGTTACTGCACAGTGGAAAGAGATATTCATTCAAGATTTCAAAATATGCTATTGATTCCTGTGAATTATGAAACTGTAATTAATCAAACAATTGCGTTATAGTTTGTGAAATGTTGCTTAAGATCTCTCAGTTCACATGGTCGTGTCGCGTTTCGATATAAAGTATATCTAGACGACAGAACCTATTTACATTCCCGAAAGTAGAACAGTGGCGATAACTATATATATATTCCTATTAAATGATCACTTCCTGCTCCAGCTTCCTTGTACAACACACTCCGATTTTTCTGTGATCTGCCAGAGGTTAAGCGATGCATTACGGAAATTGAGTATGGAAGATTTATCCTAGAAACAAGCCTAGGTCCATTAGGATATCATATATCAAACGCTAGTCCATGAGTATTTAAAGAACAAATTCCAATAGGTAGCAATACTGTCGACTCTCGAAGAGCTTACTCTGATACATGTGTTTTCTCTATTCGTATCTTCAGACTATACACGTTCAAGCCGATTCAGATACTAAATCTATACACATGATGGCAACTATATTTTTTCTATTGCAGTCTTTTCAAATTAATCAAGGTATTTAGCATTCCTGCGCACAGGATACCACATCCACCAATTTCAGCAATAATCAGCATAGCCATGGACCCTTTCAACATCCAGGAGGGGATCGTCATTTTATCTCCAAGTTTATGTGGCTCCTTCAGCTGGTTTGTCGTATCCCTCAAAAGGCCATGAACGACATACAGTAATTCGGCAGAAACAAAGAAGAGTTGAGCGGTAACTGTTGCTTGAACATTGATAGATTCATCCCAAGAAGATAGCAACGACATCCCAGCCATTTGAACGGAAGCGAAACCGTACATGAGAGCAGCACGATGAGCAGTAGATATGTATGGGTGAGCTGTAAATGATTTTGACGTAGAAATCTGATAATACTTTACTACACCTAGAACGAGACCAGACATAAGGTGAAATCCACCAATACCCAGATTGATGGCTACCGATCTGGTAATGAATGGGCTCAGTGCTCGAAGATGTTCTGGAACTGAGGAGGAGAATGGGGAGGCCTGCGAAAATGTAAGTGGAAAAGACATGCTGTTTTTTTTTCTCATGCAACTCTGAGGTTAATCTTTATCCTTAAGCTGAACTTTGCGGGGATGCCTTTTTCGTATTTAACATGACTAAAAAACTTGTATGAGGCATGGGTCTTTTAGGTTTTGGTTACACAGCCTTTTTTCGTTAACCGAGTTACCGGATTTCATAAACAAAGGCAGACAGTAACCGTATTTTACCTGTCTTGACGACTTCTTTCTGAGTTTCTTTGCCTGAACGCCTCACTTTCCAATCCATTTGCCTCAATGAATCATATTGTTCACTTTGTGCACAATAATCGCAACCTCTGAAGTCATATTCTCTCCTCACCTTTCAGATACTCATGAAATTATAGAACCGACATAACTAGCATACATTTGTCACAGTCTTTGGTAGCATTGGTTTTACTGTTCTTGATCTAAAGGTTTCGGGATTTATCAGGACCTTATTGACATACCTTTGGGCTCTGGCATCGATGCGAATCACAAGTTACCTCTAGTTCTATCCTGTCATTTGCTCGGGGAATTTCTAACCTCTGTTGTATTGAGTCGATGAGTTATAGTTCAGGGACGACAACCATCTGGTGCAGCCAAATGTAGTCCTTAAAGTGATTCCAGCGAACTCTGAGCCCCACTATTTAAAAATATGTAAATGCGGCAACCCCATTTCAAAAATGGTACGTTCTTTTTCAAACCATATGGTACACTCACCGAAAATAGTGCACAGAAAGTTTTCATATTTGCACACACATTAATCTAGTCAAAGTTGGCAGCGTTTAAGAACTTCTGCGGCGCACTTTCAATAAAAAAAATGTTAGTTCTCGTGGTATTGGAAGTATTAGAAGTGTGTCTTTTCGATGCTAAGTCCTTAGATATTGCTCCCTCAACTATTGATAAATAAAAAGCTGATTTGTTTCAACGAATTTGATTTTTCAATTCACACCATATCTGTTTTTGTGAGCTCCACTGAGTAACGCCTGAATTCTCTCAATTCCTTCATCATGGGCACGTTCTCTGCCTGCAACAAGAAAAAATGTGAATCTGTATGGATGTTCCAAAATGATATAAGTGATAAACTTACTGATATATTATATTCGCATAGAACGCCAACAGAATAATTTCTCGTTCTTCATGGGTGGTAATTCTCTGGTTTGCAGATGCATATTCTTCTTCAGCTTCTTTTCCTTTTCCTTTGGTCGAGGTAGCAGCTTCAATAATGTTGTCTGCAGTCTTTGTGCCCATATCTGCATGGATTCTGTAATTTTCTTGCAGCATCTTGTTTGCGACATGTTCCTTGGCACTGTCCGATAAATATGCATCAAGAGCAGTTTTAAAATGGTTTTCGAAACGTCTTTTTTGGTGAAAGTCTTTTATAATGCTTCAGGACATATCTGCAAACTCTTTTATTAACACCGGTAGTTCTTGGATGCTCTTTAATTGATGAAATCCTTGAATAAGCGAGTTCAGCCCACTTCCGCATCGGTAACAGCACCAACATTAGCACACATAGGGCTTGCTATGGGCGGGCCTTAATCTGGGCGGATCAAAAGTGGGCTAAGCCTAGCCCAGTTTCAAGCTCCATTAATACTTTTCCATAGGTGAGTCCTATGTGGGTGGGCCCTAACTGGGCAGGCCAATAAATAGACTCACGGCCCATTTGGCCATGCTATTTGGGACGAATACTGACCCAAGTCTTAGTGAACTAGATGTTTTTCGGGGCTGGGCCATAGCTGAGTGACTAGGGCTTCCCCATTCGGTAAGTGACATGACGCTTTCCGTTTGTATGCACGGTTATTATTTATCCTTCAAGTCCTCGTCTCTGTAATGCGTTGCAAAAAAAAAAGTTCGACTCTCTCGCCACTCGGTTTTTTACTGGGCCCGCTGGTTTAAGTTGCGCCGCCAGTCCCCACAGTTATGTGGGAATACCTTTCGGAGCAAGGTAAAAGACGTCAATATTTCTAATCTCTTTACTAACAGTCCATGTTTATTTCCTTTTTAGCGCTAACTTGGTCCTTCCATGGACGCACGATTTATTTCGAGAAGCGTTCGATAAACAGTACATCTGGATTGAGTCCTCTACTGTAGAATTTAAATGCAAAGCACTGTGGCTTAGTTTTGCTTAACTGGCTCGGCGCTGGTGAAATAGTCAGTTTATCAGGACTCAACTCCACACAGGATGGCACATTTTGGCTGAATCTGACTCCAGCATTATAATTGAGTTTTCTGTATGCCGCTTTCAGCGTTACAATAGAGCGCTGTTTGGCGAAGTTTTCCCCATCATGCAGAATATCAACAGATTCATTAGATCGGGCATGTAATTTTTCTCATATACATTTCTAGTAACCACGATGGTACTACCCATTTATTGTCCTGACCAGAAACACCGTGTGTTTGTGCGAAGAAACAAACTAAAACGTATAAACTTTTTTTCTTTGATGTAACACTGACCGAAACCAAAGAACACAACAAAAGAAAAGGGTGAGACGTCATAGATGAATGTTTTGTATCTTTTTTTCCCATGATTCCTTCATCACGTGTGACATGAAGAACACATGGTGCTGAAATTAGAATGAGGTATACACTTTAAAATTATTATTGTAAGTTAAATATTAGGCAATTGAGCCGACTTCTTCCATCGGTCGTTGTCGGTGCTCGGTCGATCGGCCCGTTTTAGTAGCGATCCAGTCACGAAGGTAATGAATACCCACTTGCAAAAAGAAAGCGAGAATCACAATCACACCCACCGCAACGTACCACGCTGCGGCGATTCCTCCCTGTTTCCAATCAAGGAAAGGATACACCCACCAGTTCGTTCTGTATTTCAAAGGAAAAGTCAGCACCATTCTTGAGAAAACTAAGAGAAAAACCTACGTGGCATGAACAATAAAGGTCAAAAACATGTACAATAACACGGTGCCCAAAACAAAGAGCACCATGTTAATGTAAACCTTCATACGATTCAGTATGACGTCTGTCATCATCATGAAAAAGGAAGCAGCGTGAACAGATGAAGTCATCCACCATTCTAAGGTAGGCACATTGCCTCCTACATAATGCCTTGCGGTTTAGATATTGCTAATCAATATGTAATCCTTACGTTGGATCATTGGCTTTGCCAGAATAGCCCAATAGACGACGGGTGTTACAATGCTGAGAAAGACGGTAAATCTAAGATCCTGACAAATCAAAGAGGCTTACTTGAAGGTGATCACTGTATGGTAGAGGTAGACGTAAAGATAATTAATAACCGTTGGTTGATCCAGGAAGGTGGATGGTCTACGAGGATTGGATAACAAATAACGAATATGATGGTATGTTGCCGTCTAAAAAGGTGGGAGACGCGAGAATGAGTCGTACAGAAGGGTTGCTATGGAGAAAACTTACCACTAGGTAAGCGTGAAGGCCGATGAAGGTCAGATGTGTAAAGTAGGCGAAGAATCGAGCGCCATCGCCTGTTGCTGCGGTAACGCCGATATCTGTCCAGATAACAATGATGGAATAGAGCAAAATTGGTAATCGGAAGAACAAGAAGACTTTCGATGAAACCCAATGGGATGTGACGGCCGCTTCCGGGACGAATTGATCGAAACGAAACCATCGCAATACCGCGTAGTTAGACGGCTCAAGACGTTGGTCTTGGTACGGCATTGTTTAGAAAGGTGCAAGGAAAGTGAAGGGGAATAAAAAAAAACTACTGTTTTTTTTTTCTTCGGTCGTAGAAAAGAGAAGAGAATAAATTAGGGTCCAGTTGTATCATTTTTATTTTTGGGCGGAGAAACGGTGCGTCAGTAACACAGAATCAAAAACCTCTTCTTTTTTCTTCCTTCCTATTCTTTTTGCTGCGTCTTTCTACGGCTCTTCACCTGAGGACTTCCATCAAAAGGTGTCGATGACGCTGAGTTAGTTGTATGTGTGCTGCTGTTGCTGCTACTGCTGGAGTTTCCAGACTCGTCCGGAACGGTCACACGCGTTGCCACCAGGGCTGTTTCCTCTTCTTCTGCTTCGTGTTTCGCGTAGACCGACTGCTGACACGCTGTGCAACCTTGAACAATGATCCGCGGAGTGTGTCGTTTACAGCTAAACAAACCGCCTTTTCCCCAGAAGAGCACAAGACCGACAAAGGTCATCCAGTAGATGAGGATATTTTGGACCAACGTCGGCCATACACCGCCGTAAAATGACGCCAATGTGATCACCTCCGACACTCTCCATAGCCAATAGACAACTTCGACTCCCCTGAACCATGCGCGGTCATTCAGTTGTAGCCGTGGCTGCCGTGGCAATTTGTCATTTAGCCAGCAATGCAGTTCTGTGGCATCTGTGCATCGCCAGGCAAACAAAAACAAAAACACGCCTACATCCAGGCATACCTGTGCGGCGGCAAACATCCACGTATCTGCAATTGGCACCCAGTCGTGTGCAAACACGAGGCCGCACATATAGAATATACCATACCGTTCACTGGCTGTGGAACCGGACGGGATAAACTCGGCCCGGAACCAAGGCAAGGACAGCAATGCCAAGACAAACACAAAGCTACAATGCCATACCCACGGCTGGTCCTCCGGAAGTCGAAAAAATCGGAGTGCCCATATCAGAATACGTCGCTGGACACGTCGATAAAGAGAACCCGGTGTCTCTTGGTTGAGTCGATGGATCTTGAGCAGGATATCTCGACTGCGGTTAGATGTGGCATTGGCCTGCTCGAATTTCGGAACCAATAACAAGGTTAAGATACCGGCGACAGAAAATAAGGTAACGCATTGAAACTATAGCCCCGCAAAAAACGGTCAGAAAAGGAAATAAAAACGTTACTTCTTTTTCTTACTGTGGATGGCATGTGTGTGGCTATGATCCATTCGCCTGCACCTCCGCCAATCTTCGCTCTCGCTTCATCGAGACGAAACACAATTTCGGAGACACCTTTCTGGCCGTCCGGGGTGGTGACCTGAATGCGCAGACGGTGCGATACGTGTGGATCCAACTGGCTTGGGTTCCATGGTGAAGTCCATAGCGGTGGCACTCCCTCTGCTGTATCGCTTGGTTTGGCTGGGTGGGGATAGAGCTGGCCGTCGAGTGTGATCAGCACCTGCAGATCATGTGGCTGCAGTTCCGAGAACACAAGAAATCGAATGTGGCTGCTGTGGCGGATTCGATGCAAGGGTTCTTTGGTAGGGAGGGCAAACCTTGCATCTTTTGGGTTCGTGATCAGTACGACTGGCGGAGGGTGAATCTTGCTTGGCCATAAAATGTCATTCTGAATGGACAATGGAGTGACAGCGTCATGCGGTTGACGAGGCGGCAACTGTTTTAAAGGTAACGCAGCATCGACAAAAGAGATAAGGTCATGATCTACTGCAACAATGCGATACATTCCATGTTCTTTCATATCACCCAACTCTAACTCTAGCGAACCCGTCAAGGGGTTATACGCCTGGAGAACATCGCCTAGACCTTGGAACGACAACTTTCAGCAGCTACCCCTTTGACGTTTTATAGTTACCAGCAATTAAACGATGAAGATGTCCACAAAAATAGATACTGTAACGTTGTGCCAAATCCCTAAATGTATAGCCTTGTTTTGAAACACCAAAGACCATGGTTGTTGTCGGATAATGTGAAAACTGTAGGTGAAACATTCAGGGGAACAATAGAAAAAAAAAGTTTTTTCTTTTTACCACAAATGTATGGTTGTGTTTATCTTCTTTACTGACCACCATTTCTGTCAGTCGATCCATCATACTGGACGTAAGATAGCCAAAGAAATTCAATGGTCGGGAAGGCCCTTTTTTCGGACTATTTTTATTTTTATACGTCAGTCCTGTCATTGCCATTCAAAAGGGGTGGAGGAGGAGAGGGGTCCTTACCAGGCGTCTATGGCAACAAATTGATAGTGGCCGAATGATTCATTCACTTGCCATGCGTAGATTCCTTGTCCTTGTTCAACCAGCGTTGCGCTTTTTCCATAGGTTCGGTAGAGATTGGCTTTGGATTGCCAGGATGGTAAATCGAAGCAGTCGTGATTGCCACGGATATCATACCAAGGAAGTGATGTTCCTTGGTCAATTGCCTGTTTATAAACTTTCCATTCTTCTATATATTGTTGCGATGTGATCCGTCGAGCGTCTTTCGCATCTGTCAGATCACCTGTGACAACAACAAACTTTGGTCTATCGGGAAAAGCGGTGAGTGGAGTTCCAATTAGTTTCTTGCGCTTACTTTATGACAGGTAGAATCGATTGAATAAAATGTAGAAAATGAAGGGTATGGCCTTTTGGTCGATATTTTGAAAGATGAAGGTCCGAAATCTTTATACACACAAATTGGGTTTGTTTCTGTTTTTTACTTTTTATTTTTTACCTGTGTAAAATAAAATAAAGAGGTCGGTTCGGATCCCAAGATAATACTATCATTTGCTCGTATAGGCCGAAATGCTTCGTTTCTTTGAGTGCGAGAAAAGTTCCAAGCTGACATTTGACCAGATGGTCGCAATGATCGCGTTGATGACCAGTACAAATGACATGCTCTTAATGAGCATAACAAGGCCAAGACAAGATAAAACCAAACTACGTTATATTTCATAGAGTAAAAAAGAAGAGAGGAAGAAAAAGAAAAACCAAAGAAACAAATCGATGCTACTGCTTGACTTTATACATGTTTCAAACAAGGGATGAACAAAACTGGCAATGCGAAAAAACGAACTTTTTTTTTTTCAACAACTTCGCTCGTTCCTACACGTGGAGTGTTTATCTTTGGCAGATTTGATTTGAATGGACATCAGCTGAATAAGGGTTGTTCCTATGTATGTGGGTTCCGAAATGAAACAGGATCTCCTGTTCATATGAAATAGACTTACATAATTACCTTTTTCACTATTACCGTTAACAACTCAAGGGTACGTATTTTATTTATTTTTCTTTTTTACTCTTACAACTAACATCCGAATCGACAACTTTTTTGTTACACCATTCCTATCTACAATTCCACAAAATACAGCCTCATTTTACAATTTCTCATGGATACGGGTCAAAACCTTTTTCAGCTTATCATGATCAGTTGTTTGCTGAGGCCATCCAATTTTCAAGCCCTGCTCAGGGTTAGGCTTGGGGATGATATGGAAGTGAACATGAGGAACAACCTGTAATAGATAGATGTGAGTTTTAGCTATTCTAATTTATCATTTCATTTACCTGATGAGCCATAGGTCCATTATTCTATCCATTGTGTTTCAGTTAATGGCTGTGGGTTCGGGATAAAGATGAAATTACCTGCAACAAATTGTACTGGTCCAATCCACTGGCAACAGCAACCTTCTTGGCCAGGGGCAGGATATCAGCCAAATAATCCTCCGGAACTTCATGGAAGAATTGAGCGTGGTCTATTATAATGTGATACCATTAAGATAATGATCCTTAAAAATAAGAAAACTTACATTTGGGAATTACAAGCTAAGTACAAATGATATATTTTTTTCTTGTTTTAGTGAACACTGGTATTTAGTATTAAAAATTGCTTACAGCATGTCCATCACTCAAAGGATTGATGTCAAGGAAAGCATAGCTGCACCATTTTTCTTAATTATGACGTGCTCATTTTTTTTTCGTTTTATATCGCTTACCTTTTCTCGGTCTCGGCAATTTTGTGAGAAGGAATCTCGCCACTAGTAATGACAGTGAATAATTCGACTGGAATTAGCTTAGTTTACCGAATAATCTTGCAGAAGATACAGTCGTCAGTCAAATGCGATGGACTCATAGTGAATAGAGAGAAAGAAGAAAAGAGAACTCTGAGAAAGAAAAAGAAAAAAGAGAGTTTGGGCGTGGGGACGCGTTCTGTGGATAAACGTTGCTGCACAGGGCAAAGTCCGACAAGGTCAGGATTATGTGCAACTGTTCCCTGAATGGAAACAATCATGTTCATACACCACTTGTCCTAATTGAATACCTCCATCCAAAATTTTCTGTGGTATTTATATTGATTTATTACCCTGTTTCCTCCTTTATATCCATTTAAGTTGATTTTATGCTGTAGCTAAATGCAAGCCCGGCTGGTATTGCCAATTCATTATCCTAAATAAGACGGAGCCAAGTCAGTGTCCAAAAACAAATAAATGGATGATTACGAACGGGTATTGGGCACGGAAATTTGACCGTTCGCGAAAAGGAAGGTGAAATAGCAATCCCGAGTATTCGAATCCGCGGTACCATATCATAATTCATCACTAAGTCTTGAGGCTGTCCTCCTGAAAATCCACATTTGTTAATGATATCCAATAACATGACGTGTTCTAAATCAATAGACGGATCATATTTGATATGAAAAGGAAACGTGAAGTTTGTTGTGTCGTAAGAATTAAGGCGTAAATTATCGAGTTGGCCACCACCAATTTGTTGTTTTAATCCAGGATAGTATGCCTTGTATTGAAACGGATCAACAGTTGTCAACCAAAAACGAAAAAAAGGAGCTTACCTTAATGTTGATCGTTTCAAACGATAACTGTTCGATATTAGGATTGAACGCACTGAATCGAAAACCAACATGGATATTGAATGCCATGGAATTTACGGCACTTTTTTGGAAACGAGGTAGACCATTTGGATCATTGACCACACCATGAAAAGTTATTTGAGGTTGTTTGAATAAGGCTGCCATAACACCTCCGGCAATTACCAGACCAAGGATAATAAGGAAAAGAGAACAACAAAACCATCGTCCCCACACAGGAAAACACATGCAGCATAGATAATGGGAACATGACTTTGTACGTTTGAATATAAACTCTTCTTCTTCTTGATCTGTATTAAACATGTATTATTTTTTTTTATACGTTTCGACTTTATATACCTGTTGATGAAGGTTGTGGTGATGCTCTCATAGCAAAGTAACGGTATTCATCATCACCAAAGGTATGTTGACCTGTAGTATGGTACTGATACGGTGATATAAGTTCGGTCTTCATGGGTACGGAAAAAGATATACCGTTGCCCAAAACGATGGCGCATATTTATAGCTGCATGTTAAACTACAGCGAATTTCTTTTTTTTTTTTTTTTTTTTTTTAGGATTGGCAAAGGGGTAGATCACGCATTAAAAACAGCAACAGATCAGGGTATTTTTGTCGTTGTTTTAAGGATTCCTTCTTAAAAAAAAAGATAAATAGTTTCATCAGCTTTAAAAGATCTCTGCTATTGTCGACATTTATTTTGTCTTCTGTTCTGACTCCTTAAATTCTACTTTTGGTATTGACATCCCTCCCGCCTTTGCCTTGCTGACGATCTTCTGTGCCCATTTCACCACGGGCATGTCAATCCTACAATTAAGGTTTGACTATATATCCTCAAATAGAATATCATACATACATTTTACCATCCAAATTGAACGCACCAACTCCTTTCTGAGCATAATGTTCAAAACCGTCCAGAATGCGAACCGCCCTTTCAACATCTGAAAGAAAAACAGATGAACTTTCACAAATAAAAAAAAACGGTTGAATGTATACCTGAAGGATCAGGAAGGAATGTAGTTTGAATAATATCAATTTGCGATGGATGGATTGCTTGCTTGCCAGCAAATCCGAACTCTCGACCTTCCCTGCATTCTTCAATAAGGACTTGCTCATTTTGGAAATCGACGCAGACCTAATCTCACCATGTCAACGCTACTTATCACTAGTTTTTAATCTACGTACCAAGTCGATAGCTTGAAGTCCGTAAGCAGCTGCAGCATTGACAATCATTTGCCGTGCAAATAGCATTTCTTTGCGCGTTCCTGTGCGAATAAGGCCTAATCACTATATTAGTACTTTTTTCTTTGCTGTTAGCTACAATGCAAACTCACTTAAATCGGCACAATAATCTTCCGCTGCAAACTAACAGAAATCATGTCAGTCATCTCCCTCATCTATATTCTTTATCCACTTAACAATCAAAGCATCCAGTCGAGGATCAGACGTTGCGATTTCTTTAATATTCATAATGCCAAGTGCACTTTCAACAGATGCAATCAATCGAATACGATCACGCCTACGTACAAGATTAACTTCACGTTGAAATAGGCTGCCCATGTTACGTACTGTGAGTCAACGGCTACGGAATCAATCATACGGCTAACAAATTGTATGTCCTTTGCACTTTGGACTTTGGGTATGACGATCGCTTGAAGACGTTTTGAATGAAGCTATATTCCGTTAGTGCCATGTTCATCCGGAGACGGATAAACTTACAATGACGTTTAGATCGTCCAATTCATGACCTATCGCATTAAATAAGACAAAGCGCAAAGAAAAGTGGATCTGTCCACGTTACCTGAACCCACTGCATTAATTCGTACAGCCTTTTCCGCCTTTCCATGCTCGGACGCCTAGCGAAGCGGCGTTCAAATTTGGTTATCTCATTGCCTTTGTTCCCATTCACTTGAATGCATTACCTCCAATGCGTCGATAATCATATGGCGAGCAGTTCCCTTTTTGTTCAGGGAAACACTATCTTCCAAATCGTAGACAATACAATCTGCGCCCACGGAGATAGACTTGTGGATTTTACGTTCGTCACTTCCAGGCACTTGCAATCACGACCATGAGGACCAAACCGTATTTTTTTCGTATCATGTATTAGTTTTGTTTACCGTAAAACAAAGCGCGTCTCGAACGCACGTCTTTGTTTATGTCGCTATTGTTGGCTGTGGTCGTTATCGTCCGCCAAAGACCATTCACCGCTAATGACGAAACGGTAACACGACTACCGTATACACCCAGCTGTGAATGTCTTAAACCCCTTGCTGTGTGTAATGCTGGTCTGGCAATGTGAACAACACCTGAAAGTAATTTCATGGCTCAAAGAGTTTTAGACTTCGGCAGAGTAGGGAAGTAGAAGAGGAAATGGGAAAAGCAGTTTTTCTTTTTTTTTTTACTGGGTTTTGCTGGTCCAAAAGTACCACCCAACCTTTGAAAGTCCGACGGTGAGCCCACAGTTGCCGAATGGTTAACATTGAAAAAGAAACCACACCATATTCGTCATCTGGTAAAATCCATAGCGTCATAGCTTTTTTGATCTAAATACTAACAAAGTGAGCGATTCCATTGATTGATCATATAAACAAATGCAAAAAAAGTAACCAAGTCGGCCGATGAAAGACAAATCTGCTGAAGGTATAAGGTGATAAAATCGATAACCGAAATGTGGCTCTATTGGGTGAACCTAAATGTCCGAACTGGTTGACACACCATTGCAATGTACAACGATGGTGAGGATGTCCATAGACTTCGCACTTCAACCGCTCTGGTAAATCCTCTGAGAAGAATCACCTGATATTGTAACTTACGTTAGGAACAGTCTTTGTGATACTTGCAATAGTAGACTGCAGCAGGGAATTCTGATAAAGTCAAAGCTTTGTAAAACAAAATAATTTGGGTATGGGTAAACAAAAAACTTCTGTTGTACTAAGAAGAGCCAAACCCGGATTGGTACATAACCCAATAAGAGCTATCTGGAAGAACATAAGGCATGTAAGAAAAATGATTTAGTATGCGCCATAGCCGTGATTCATGAATCGGTCGAGGCTTCAAGACCTGGGATCAACGAATTTTGATTAAACATAAGAAGTTGTCATTGGACAAAAAAAATAGATAAGAATGGACAATCGCAAATTGACTGGACTTATGACTCATGTGATGAACAACCGGGTCAGAAATCCGACGCTCTTATTTTTCTGCGTTAAGTGCCAATAACGCTGGTATTCGTTGCGTAAATTGCATTCGGCCTTCTCTGAAGAGGACAACCAATGTCTATGTTCTCCTACTCATCATTCTTTAGCAAATATCAACGAGCTGGCATTGATAGACTTCAGGTAATCTACATTGTCACTCTAATTTGACAGACTAAGGTCATAAGCAGGTAGCTGTAACAAGATAAACATACAGCTACAAGTTACATTGATCCATCTCACAGCAATTTAAGCTTGACCGATAAATTTCATCTAGTTTTCTAAGTGACGCAGAATTGTCGTTTGACTATCTCAATTTTTGACAGGGCGCTTCATAGGTATAAATAAACCTTTATGTCTTCCAACTAACAGAAGCATATTTATCGACTTAACACTGATAAAATGTTTATTCTCGAGCTGATTGATGAGCCTTTCACTGCATCTACAAACTAGTGCCTACGTGCATGCTGGTCATAGTTGGATGTATGTACTTATTTCATGCAAACGTATATGCAAAACGTATTTATTATATTCGTATATCCAACAATCTTTCCTCACGTGCCAACCCATGGTCTTGTCATCTATCAGCAACTACACTCCGGAATAAATCACCGCAAAAAAGCCTAAAATTGGCCGAAGTTTTTACACAAACCTTTGTCCTGCCTTCAGATTCCTGAAACATGACCAACCACGCCGTTAAAAGATCTCATAAAAAGAACCTCTGGCATTCGGATGGAGCTCTCTGACTTCGTCCATGGCGCCATATTGGTCTCCATGAGTATGATGTTAGAATATCATTTCACGAGGCATGACCATCCCGATCAACTGTCAAAGACACAATCAAACACTAGCAGAAGTTTGGCACAAAAAATACAAAGACTAGACCTGAAATACCGAGAAAAAGAAAAGACTCAGACAAATATACAGGCGTTGCATTTGAGCGTACGGCAAGATCCAAAGCAGTAGTATGCATATCATCAAGGTGCCTTAGTAGCCGCTGGTGTAAACGTACAATTAGACGCGTCCAGGAAGTATTTTCGTTGGGATATATTGGATTGATGAGTGGGATACATGTTTGCCATAATACCACTAATGATGCTTGTGTTGCAATCCATGTTGCCGACCTTATGATTCCTGAATTCATTGATGGGCTAGCCGGGTTTATTGATACCCTGGACACGATCTTTTGGTGGAAGAAACACCATATCAGCACCTATGTCAATAAACCCGGCGTACTCGAAACAAAGACGAACTTTCAAATTTGACAAGACAAAGGTGTCTCTGCAACTTAAACGAACCAACAATCCAGACACTTTTTTTCACACCTGTGGCTAAGCGCAAAAAGAATGGTCAGGCTGATACAGAAGAACAGGAGGATAGTCAAGTTCTCCAGAACGTCCAAAAGCTGCAGATAATCTTTTACTGTACCTATACCGATAGAATTCGTGTCACAATGGTGATAAGTGAAAATACTAGAAAGAACGAGCCAGGACGAGCAAAGCTATTGACGGGAAAAGAATGTTTTCACTCGATCTTCTTCTTCATCATCTACTTCAACTTTTCCATCACTTTCTTCTCTCAAGATAGTTAAACATTGACTTGTTCATCTGACTGAATCAAGAACACCAAAAGACCTATACTATGAATGAATTCTGTTTGCTCTTTATACTTTGCAGGTATTCTTGCTGACCGGGCTTCTTCATAGATGAATTTCCCGTCTTGGTCAAAAGAAGTCTGTGACAGGGTGATGGTGGTCTTCACGCACTGTATCCCAAATCTCTTCGCTTTCATCATCATGGCAAAGCTGGCCTTTAAATGTGTGCTTGCAATTCCTCGGAGCACGCGCGTAGAGCTGTGAATTTGCTTGGCTGTGTCGTCCAATGTATGGTGAAAGTTCTCTTTATATCGACCATTTGATATCTCCTCGACAAAATACCCTTCCCTGTGTACATCGTGACCTAGACCATCGACATACCGGAGCGCTGGTGATGTCTATATGTTGGTGTCCATATCTGCTAGCGGATATCGTTCAAGGAAAGCATCACACCATTCAAAGTCCAAGAATCCTATGTTGCCCGAAGGTTTGCAGAATTGGCACAACGTATTTTACGAAGTAGGTACGATCGTAATTATTCTGTCTTCGATGCACACTTGTTGAACGATCCACAAAACTAGTCGGGATAAACTGAATGATCTTCAGAAGCTATTTTTCGCTTTTGTTGGTTGACTTAAGGTATACATCGGCCCAGATCCACGATGACAGACCGTCTAGTGGTTGATCAAGAGTGCTCAGAAGCATGGCATGCACAACAGGGGACATCTTCAGAAATTTCAGCGTCTATTAGCCACTTTCGTAATTTCGTCGGGCGTTCTCACTCCCAACGTTTTCGTCAAACTGCAATAGTGAAAAAAAGCTCAAAACGTCCGAGGATAGGGATACCCAAATACGAGAGTTGCTACCCGGGAATCTGCTAGATGTGTAACTGTTTGAATAATCAAAAGCTCAATATGCCATGATATAGACTCAAAAGAGTAGTAGTACAGATATGCCACTGCATTATCAGGACAAATTTATCACACTGAACTGACAATTATCTCGGAAGGTTTTCGATAAGATTTATGCTCGTTCACTTTTTCCGAAATATCCCGCTCTTAGACGCTTCTTTGAGGGGGAGGGGTGCCCGAGGGGAGTGCCCGATGAAATTCCCAAATGCAATGATTGTCGAATGTTGTAAGGTGTCACGATAGTCACGGGGTTTTCAAGCGATATGTATGATGGTTTCTTCCCGACATTTTCAGGCCTATGAATGTGTTGCAGAGCGGATGCAAAGGTAAGGACCATGTCACAGCTATTACAAATTGATACTGAACTATTGTCAAATCAATCCAAAACAGCAAACCAGTTTTTGATATGCGTAATTTACCAGTAAACGAGGAGTTTTCGATATTCAGTGTTGATGTTCTTGATCAGCGGAAGCAAACGATAATAATATCACATGTAATGAGCCCTTGGTTGCAACGTAGTTGCGTAACTTGAATGAGAGTACCATCAATTCTCAAAATGTAGAAAAGCATTTCTGAATGTCTTTTCTTTTCTATGTGAGCACACTGCATGATACGACTTCCCACCCCATGACAAACACACATTTGAAACGAAAGATCTTTTTAAACCAATAGCTATAATAAACTATATCCAATTAAATGGTAATGAAATAGCAAGAAATTTATTCCACTATAGAAGTATCCATGCTAGACAGCCGTCGGGCATTTTGAAGCTCATCCGCTTCAACGTTTCTTTCATTCAACTTGTGATGAGGCGGTTCACCTGTCAACACCCCCTTGGCATGGTGCCACAGCTGGATAGGTCCAACCTCACCTTTGACTGTGTAATGGACAGTAGTGGCTTTCACAAAGATAAGCGAGATCCGTGGATCATCTGGACCACCGTTATGTATGCCATCTCCCAAGTCAGAGAACCACGGCTTGATACCATCCGTATACAGTTCTTTGACCTTGGCTCGGTCGTTTACAATTTCAGCAGTGCCACTGACACTAACCCACTCTCCCGACGATGTCTTGTAGAATGCCAAATTAACATTCGGGTCTGTCTGCAACTCCTCGAATTTATGGGTCGTATTGTCTGCAAAGAACCATAAATCGGCTGGTGTGGCATGTGTAGGCTAATGATAAAATCTTAGTAAATAAATTCTACGTTTTATATTATTATTGTTACCGTACGAGGAGCCATTGCGCGACTCACAAGTCTTCCAGTGTTTGCACACCGGGTAGTCATCATGCACACCTTGATTCCTTCAATTAGCTTGTATAGATCTTCAATTTTCTTCTCAGAACTTGTAGTAGACATATTATGGAAGAAGGAAGAAATTTTCTTTCGGTTTTGCATTTGGAACTTTTATATCATGCATAAGTGAGACAATGATTATGAAACATCCCAAACCTTTACTACAGGCACTCTGTCCTTATGCAAGTCAAAATATGGCATGATAATTACCATTTGACGGTTGAAACAGTAATTTACCGCTCTTTACGCGTGGGAAACACACAACATCACCCCATTGGTGAAAATGCTTCGATAGCCAATGCCCTCGGATATTCCATTCTTAAAAGGATATCTGTTTCATTTGAAGAAGGACCTTCATCCATGCGCCATTCCTAACGATGCCATCGAACGAGATCAGGGTAGCAAAGTAACACATGTGTCAATTACGTTGACACCTATCAAGGAACAAAAGGTACCCCGGCATCTCATTACGCACGGTAGCCAGACCTGCATTGAAACAACCTGCCTCACCGGAAAGTACCGATCACTGTTCGTCGATGTTCGAACCCTGCACAAGGCCATGTCTTTATCCTTGCAAGAAACACCTTAACATACGATCACATTCAACAACAAAAACGATATGTTTGGTTATGTTATTTATTGATTGCAACCAATGTGCTTATCTATTATACAAAAACGGCGTGTTTTGGAGAAAATAATATGTATCATTTGTAGAGGGATATTGTGTAGATCGGTGGTTCAGAGGGGATAAAAGTTGTAAAAGAAAAATTGAGACGCCAATGGATCACCAGCTGCTACGATCCCAGCGTTGGTTATGCTTCTGGTTGACGGCAAGCAACTTGACTTGTTCGCCTTCCTTGATCTCTTGCCATGGGTGAGGGTTGTTCTTGTGATCCCTGCGAAAATCAATGTCTCAGTTGAAGTCAAAGACGTAGGGGTCATGTTATTCTTACCATGAAACTTCAGGGGATCGCATCTGGCGGTAGCCCATAAATCCAGCCCATCCTAATGCACCTCCGAGAATGACAAACAAGGGTGCGATTTCAGGCTTCATGGAGGCCTTCAAGAACTTGCTGGTAGCGCTCATCGTGTTTTGGATAATATGTTTGTAAAATGTGTATGATTGACAAGGATCCGTCCAACTTTACTCCTTTTATAATATGCGAATTTACATCACACCATTTTTTCGAGTGGGGTGATTACCAAGCTTCGCCCGGTAACGCAACGGCCACAAAAAATTCGGTCGGTGGCAGCTGTCCAAAAAAGGAAAAACAAAATCACACCACCCAGTTACTGTGGCCAGTTGCAAGCTCATCGAATTATTCCCTGTTGTCTTTTGGAAAGAATCTCGGCTAAACTCGTCTCATGTGGCTCAGGAAGAAAATAAAGAAAGAAAATGGTCACGGCCTATCATCCGCTATGGATAGCTTATACACGTAACAACAATAGCTGAGTAGGATCTGTGTGCGGACAGAGCCGATTGATCCTAAAATGATATGGGTATTCACAAACAAACAAACAAAAAAAAGGCACAGCTAGCGTACGACGTGGCCTGTTTTGTTTAACGTCGAAACCAGCCACGGCAAAAAACGGAAACCTCACGTATTTCCCCACATCGTAACAACAAGCGGTAGCTGTAGATGTGTGTCCACTGAGTCGCTGTACACTGTTGACTCGTCTTTTACAACACCGTATCTATTTTCTGCGCTTCTATAGCATATATGATTTTGTCCCTTGATCTCTGATGGACACGCTACGGTATTCAAGATCGGGTGGGTTTGGAGGCGAGTTGTACCCGTGTTAACATTCAATGTGCGGATTTAGACGCGTCTTCTACATGCCTATCTTTTAGCCACTGTGAGATGGTTGTTTAATAAAGTTTTCTTCTTGTCCAAAAGCTGATATCTGTCTCTCTCCAAATACCAATTAAATGAGCGTGGCTATATTTTGTAAGGTAAAAGGAAAAAGTTGTAATATTCAGTATATATAGGCAGTCCCTCAAAAAAAAAAAAACCAAATGTAATCAGCCAAAAGCTTTGCAACGCGATAAAAATACCATTTGCAGGGAATCACCCATGTCCGTTGACATAACAAACAAATCTGGAAAAACAATTTCGGAAGAACTTTCATTACTATTCCCTTTCGCTGTTGCTATCGACATGTCCTAGCTGCTTGTTGCTACTGTTCTGCACGTATTCCGACAAGTTCCGGTGCGTTTTATCGTCGGTACAAGACGCTCCGCTGAAAGAGACCTAAGAAAACTTTTCGTTCCGACAACGATGGGGTTACTCAACAAATTTTGAAGAGACGGTACTGTTCTTTTGCAACAATATTACACTATGCACAGATAAGATGATATCTTAAATCAGAAAATGACCAACTGCAGATATACAATCCTATGAAAATTGAATGCGGTTCACCTTGAACAAAGCTCCTTGGAAGATATAGGATGCATTGAACGTCATTTTTGCATGTAGAACGCCAATACACTAATAACTGTTACCATGAACATTGACTAGAACAGGTATAGGCAATAAACCTTCCGTATTCCCAGTCCTCATTGGTCTCGAGACGTATCTCGGTTTGGAGAGGTCTTTGCTTTAGGGATCCAATAGTAAACTACCGAAGCTGATTGGATTGTATCTATTTCTTTTTGCCAAAGTAATATTTTCCCAATGAATTCAGAGAGGAATTATATGGCCACAAAGTTAATCATTGTCAAGGAGACCTGATTTTTGCTTACAGCTTTAAAAAAAAAAAATAAAAGAAAGCTGATGTATTGTTAAACAGGGACCTTCGAAAATAGTAGTATACGTGAACGTCGAATATGCTAAGCTTCAACTAAAGAATGATTATCAACAGGGCAATTTAACAACCAAGTTCAAACAGTTTCAATCAAGATCTGGAAAATACCATTGGAAATTAAATGCATTGCTTAATGTCAATATCAAAGCAAACAGGTTGAGATCAATGATAGGATAATGCAGTTTCATAGTCGGACAATTAAAAATCGTGACTTTAAGCATGGCCACGGAGCTCAAAATTTTCACCCAAAAAACGAGAGGAACTCTGCACTGCAAAGTGTTTACTGCATGTTCCGGTTTGGAGTGGCTCAAGCACTCTACTTTACCCGGAAACAAAACCCGATCTCTATTTGTCATCGACTGCGCCTCTCTTTATTATTAAGTCAACGATTCTATAGTGCAGAGCGAAGCGGAATGAAAGCGTATCTCCAGATCTTAGGCCAGTCTTCACCAGAAGGCCTACCGAGCATTGTTTTGCAGTCTGAAAATCAACGTTACTTGTTTAATTGTCGTGAAGGAACTCAACGCCTTTTTCTGGAAGAAAAAATCAAGCTTGCAAAACTAAATAACATCTTCTTGACTCGTTTAACATGGGATTGTGTGGGTGGCATGCCAGGTGAGTGGAAGCATGCTTGAGATCGCGGAGGATCGCACTCACAATGGATCCCTGATCCTTGTTAGGCATGATTCTTACCTTAACTGACAGCGGTATCTCGCACCTTAACTTGCATGGAGGCAAAAACTTGACCCATCTCATGGTTGCCTCTCGTCACTTTGTGTATCGGTACGTTCTCCGCTCTTCTTGATCCACATCTCGACTTATAAGAAACACAATGACAGAAATCAGGCAACATTGGATACGCATGAGTTTGATCAGTCGTCGGGCGCGTTTAAAGATGGGCATCTAACGGTTACTCCAGTGGTGGTGCTGCCAAATGATTACTCGGAGCCCAATGCATCTGGTGTAGGCAGAAAACGGCCACGTAGTAACTCAGATAGCAAGATGAAAGTGGATGGAAAGGATGTAGAGACGCTTTCAGAAGAAGAGAAAATGGAATACAGACGCTATATCTTATCACATATGTTTTCAAACAAGCAAGCGGGTGAGGCTCCGGGTCATACTATTGAGGCAGCCTGCAAGCCACGAACAAAACATCCGCTTGCAGAAAAAGAAAAGGAGTTATCGGAGGCACCGGATGCGCAGATCGATATGATCCCGACAAAAAGTGGTCCTTCGAAAGCATCTGTCAAAGAAATACCATCCGATGTGGCGCCTCGCAGCGAAGAGCCAGTGTTTGCTCCACGTAATATAGAGTACTTGCGATTGCCATTACCATCAGCCACACCTTTCCCAGCAGCCATTTCATACATCTGCCGAGGTCCTACCTTGTTAGGTAAATTCGATGTAAAGGCTGCTAATGCTCTGGGAATCAAGCCAGGGCCGGTTTATGGTACGTCCTAAGAACGGGAAAAATAATACGAGGAATCGTTAAATCCGTGCTACTAGGTAAATTGCATCGAGGACAAACCGTGACGCTGGAGGATGGTCGAGTGATTACACCAGACCAAGTTAGCAGTCCGCCTATGCCAGGCTACGTGAGTAATACTTAGATTTATACCGTGTTTTGACATCCTGCGAAGCTCTTCCTTGTGATCGACTGTCCCAACGTATCTTACTTGGATAATCTCATTTCCTCTCCTAGCTTTGAGAAATACCAAGCAAAAGAGAAAGCAGATAATCCAGGTGTTATCATACACTTGATTGGTGATGATGTACTACAGGATGCTAGATATCGCGAATGGATGAATCGATTTAGTTCCGAAACAGAGGTGAGGAAGCGTAAAAAAAAAAAAAAAGATGGCGTTGTGTTAATATTTCTTCGTTAGCATATTGTTGGTACCCAGGATATTTGTGCTCAGACTGTACTTTTTAAGAGACATGCAGTTGGTCAGTACGCGTTAGCCAAATTAGATGCATCCATCTTCCCAATTCCAAAGTACAACAATACGCCTGCGAAAGCGTTGGATCAATGTACGTATGCAATCAACAATAGGTATATTTTTTTGGTCTGATACATGTGTATAGATAATGATTTGCCTGCAAAATGCATTCCGTTATCGAATATGACTCAGTTTGACCTCAAGCCGAACTCTGGCATCGTCAAAAGCACATTGAAACAGCCTCTGTTTGATCATACCAATAGGGAGTATCCGGATATTGCAGAAGTAGAGCAGAATGAGGAGTACAAACAGGCGGTTATTATTGCAAAGGAGGAGGCTTCCAAGGTTGATCTTAGCGAGCGGTTCCCTGGTGAGGATGTGCAGGTGATCACCTTGGGCACCGGAAGCGCCATTCCGTCCACGTACAGAAACGGTAAATATGGCTTATTCAACGATATTTATTTATTCATTTGGTTTGAATCGCGTAGTCAGTGGCACGCTCGTTAAAATCCCAGACTTTGGCTCGATTCTTTTGGATGCAGGTGAAAGTACATACGGACAGATGCTGCGGCGGTTCGGAAGGGATCAGCTTGATGAAGAGCTGCGGAATGTTCGGTGTATCTTCGTCTCGCATTTGCATGCGGATCATCATTTAGGTATTATGCGTCTCCTAACCAAAAAGCATGCAGTACGTGTCAACTTTTTTTATGTCAGTCTGAGACTCACGTGATATGATAGCTTGATCTGCAGAGCAGGGGGAAGCCAACCTATCTGGTTGCTCCACGTATTTTCAAGAGTTGGCTGAAAGAATATTCTCATGTGGAGGAGTTTGGACATAAGCATCTGCGAGTGATCGATAACGAGCATATTTTACCTCCTTCTGCAAGTTATGTCAACAAACCAGAGCACAAATATTTCTTTACACAGTCACAATCCAACCTAAAGGAGTTACAAGAGGAACTCGGTCTCGACCTAGTCGAGGCGGTCGAAGTGATTCATTGCCGCTGGGCATATGGCTTGACTTTAAAGCACAGACAGGGATGGAAGCTTGTGTAAGTCACGTTTTGGCAGAAAATGGAGTATGTGTATTTATTTATTCACAGCTACTCCGGCGATACGAGACCATGTGACAATCTGATTGCGTCGGGGGCCAATGCAACGTTACTTATTCATGAAGCAAGTATGGAGGATGATAAAATCGAAGAAGCATTAGCAAAACGACATAGCACGACCAAAGAAGCGGTGGAAGTTGGACAAAAGTAAGTTATCACAGAAGAGGAAAATAGAGGAAGCTCACGGTTGGCTTGACAGAATGAATGCTCGGTACACGTTGCTGAACCATTTCAGTCAGCGGTATGCGAAAATGCCTAATCTTTCGGAAGATCAAAAGAATGTATGCGTCAGCTTTGATTTAATGTCCCTTCCGATCAAACAAATACCAGTGCTCCCTAAATTTACGCAAGCAATACAAATCTTATTCAAAGAAGAAACAGAGGAAGAAGAAAAATCAATAGAAGCACAAAAGGAAGACACAAAATAAAACCTAGAGCCATTTGTATATGTAAATATGCCTGATGTGTGGCGATCCCGGTAAAGTTTGGTCATTGGATGCTTTTGTGTGACACACGAACGTCTTAAGCGCGGCATTCCTCTCCAGACCGAGAAAAGTTTTTCTTCTTTATCATCCTCCCAACTTTTCTTTTTGTATCTCTTTCACCTTTTTCTTTTTTTTTTTTCAACATGTCTAACCCTGAAACTGTACCTGTTGTTGAGCAACAGCCAACGATCACACCACCTGTGGAAGAAATTTCTGGTAATACAGTTCCTGGTAAGTTAAAGAAAGATTCAATGGAACGCCCCATTTTGACATGCTCTTGACATGTTGTTTATCATGACATTAGTTGATCAGCCTGTCAAGGAGACGACATCGGATGTGGTCCCGGAAAAAGAAAAAACTCGTAAGTTCCTTTTTCTTCATTCTTTCTTCGTGGTTTGACATGATTTATCTTGATAGCTACTGAGACCCCCAAGGAGGAATCTACAGATAACGTGGTTCCTGACGTGGTTTCTGCAACTGTGGAAACAGTTATCGCTGAAGAACAAGTTCCGCGTTCCGCTACGGTTGAGACCGCTGCTCCTCCATCTCCGATACCCGCTCCAACTGGTATCCCCACAGCAACACCCATTTATCAGTCACCAGATATTAATTTTGACGATGGTAAATATAAGGAGGTTGAAAGTAAAAAATATATATATATATGTTAACATGTGGGATGGGGGATTTAGATCCAACGGGCTATGTGCGTGCACGCGTTGAATCGCTTATCTACTGGGAATACCCTAAGAAGAGTGGCATTGTTTTTTCGGCATTGCTTGGTTTTCTGATTCTGACACAGTACTACTCCGTTCTGCAGTTGGCTGCAGGAATTTTCACTATCGTAACAGGCCTTAACTGGGTGTATGTCAACACACATAAGCAAGGACAAAAATACCTTTCTGGCAAGACAAACGAAACGTTGGTGCATCCTCACAAGTAAGCTAAAACCTGTTTTATTTTTATTGGTTATAACAAAAAAAAACAAAAGGTCCCGTCTTCAGCACAAGACAACGCTGGTGTCGCGTGACCGTGTTGTTCACGCAGCTCAGTTGACTTTGGATGTAGTGGAGGCGTCGATATTGCAAGTCACTAAATTAGTGCTAATCGAGGACAACAAGCGCTCCGCTATTGCCCTAGGTATCTCTTATCTGGTGTGGACTATCGCAAAGCACGTGTCAACCAAGTCTTTGGTTGGTTTCTTTATTGTCACAGCCTTTACTATGCCCCGTGTCTACTTGCAACATCAAAAAGTGATTGATCATCACGTAGCCCAACATAGCCAACGTGCATATGCTTTGGCACAACAGTATGGTCAAATTGCCAATGAACAAGCACAAGTACTTTATGGACGAGCCATCAGTGCAGTAAAGAACGGAGCAGCAGCCAAGAAGGTCGAATAAAAAGGAACATGGTTTAGCAGAAACCAAACCAAAAAAAAAAAAAATCTGGGGTCTCTGTCTCACTATGGCATGATAAACAGTCAAAAACACGTTACATTTTTATACATTTTTCCTGTTCTTTTTTTTTTTTTTTTTCCTTACTTGTTTGTACAAAGAAAAAGAAACACAGAAAAAGAAAAGAAAACATCGTTTTATTTTTTTTCGTTGCGATATTCATCATGCCATTTAAAAGTAAATGCTGTCAAGATCTTGTTATTGGGATGAAAGAAGTAAAAAATATAGGATAATAGTTATGACTCACGGTGGAAGATACTTGTATGTGGATAATCAAGAAATTTATGAAGACGATGATTATGATATGACACGAAGTCCTCAGAATTTGGAGGCCAAAGGATCCGTATTTGATATGGACGACAAAGGTCAGTTATCTACAACCGATGGTAGCAAGGTGCTATTTGTAAATACGCAAAAAAATGGCCGCAAACAAAAACTTGGTCTTCTCATGGAAAAGATCAATCCAGAAGAAGTAAGTCATAGTAGAAGAAGGTAGTACATTAACAATAAGATGGATAGTATGTTATTCGAACGGCTGATCGTAGGAAGAATCATCAATACATGTCAGCCGGCATGGAAAAACTACAAGTACGAGGTGAACCTGATTCCATGTCTGTATTTAGTGTAAAAGAGTGTCAATCCTCCTCGTAAATTTTTTTTCTGCAAATAAATTACAAAAAAATATTCCGCTGCTTGGAAAAACAGTAGCATGAGGGACAAACATTAACCATAGCTAAAATTGCTACGGAACTTTTTTCTCGCTATAAAACCATTGCTTCTATTGTTCTTTTTTTTTTTCTTTTCTTTTCTTTTCGACAATAGCCGATGCGTGTTATCAAAGCGCTGCTTTTCTTATCTTTCCTTGCCATCAGCTTCGTTCTAGGTAATAAAAGAATAAAACTTGCTGTCATTTGCTCACTCATTTTTCTTAGTAGCTGAAGCTGGTGGTGACACTGAGGACAGTCAGACTATTGGCGAGGATGGCATTGCTGTGATTAAGGATTTGTATTCGGAGTACAAGCGAGCTGAAGCGGCGAATTCCCCCGACGATGTCTTTGCTGCTGCTGCGTTAGAGGACGAGGAGGATATGGAGGAGGATAATGGTGAAGATCTATTGCCAAGCATTGGCAACGAGAATGATAATGAGAATGAAGGCGAGGACGAGGACGACAATGAAGAGGAAGATAGCCGAGAAAAAGCAATTGAAGAAGATGATGTGGACGCTAAGATCATGCCATCGGATACCACGGATTATCTTTACACAACCACTATAGCCACCACAGTGACCTATACGGTTTCAAGAAAACGGCCTGCCAAGTCGCAAACGACAACCATGGTCAAAGCACCATCCATTACCTCGACGTCTGCTAGAACAACCATGACGTCTACGACTGCAACCACGACGTCTACGACTGCAACCACATCCACTCAGATCAAACCAGCAATCTCAAGCAGCACAAGCAGCACAATGACAACATCCTCCACTACTGTGTATGATAACAAGAAACCAGAGCACTCTAGCACAACGAGATTGGCCCCCCCTCCTCCTCCTCCTCCTCCTCCCCCCCCTTCTCAAACGACACATACAACAACAACAATGACGACTTCGCGAAAGAAAAAAGCAATATCGACTACCGAAACAATCATCACAGACCGCCGTAAAACATCGACTAAGACACACGGCCCACCCACAACTACTCTGCTAGAGCGTAGTACCGGTATGGGCAGTACGATGCCCGCCAGCATGCATAGTAGTATGAGTATGAGTATGAGTATGAGCATGAGTATGAGTATGAGTATGAGCATGCGTGTGGTTAGCAGTATGAGCTCCACCATGAACAATAGTATGAGCAGTGGAATGTCACCTGGCGTAGGAGCCACGGGGACCGCGATCCTTGACAGTCCTGATATCACACTTGATGTTTCTTACAGCAGCTCGCCTACAGTAAGTGGTATCAAGATTTTGTCGGCGTCTGTTGATGGCCAGCATACAACATCTGGAGCAGCCGATCTCTTAGCTATAGGCAAAACCCTTCTTTCATTTCTTTTATCTACTATCTTCGCTCTAGGTTTTCTTTCCTATTTTTAGTTTGACTCTCTTGGATAGAACATGAAATAATAAAGTACATTTTAGCTACCGCGGCCGTTGTGCCAGTCCAAAAGCACCTCAAATACGGTCATGCTGATGGCCTGCACAGGAACTCCCCATAAAATTCTAGCAAACAGACCTGCAGTGAAGGCTCGCCACCCTTTGTCCTGGTACATGCGCCGTATGATGCTACGGACAGACGCCTGCTCTGTCTGATGTGATACTTGCCAGCGTGTCTTCACAACGTCTGGAGGTGTGGAAATGGCGCTGGCAGCCACACTGGCAATGACGGAGCAAATCATATATGCACCAAACGTAGAGGCCATTGTTTCCAGTTTAAGTTGTTCGTACACTACAAAATAGGTCATGCTGTGCGGAACAAAGACGACCAAACTCAAGAAATATCCCTTGTAGAAACCTAACCACCCTTCCTGTTGGTATATCCGCCGAGCGACAGAAATCATCGTCGTATGGTTATCCATGGATACCTGCAGACAGCTCTTGAGCACCTCCGAAGGCGTAAACAGTAGCCCAGCGACAACTTCAGCCGTGCAGCCAGCGATCAAATGATTTGGCACTGAGTACTGACCAATGCCCCACTGTCGGTCCAGCAAATCCTTTGTAAACTCGTAACACGATAGATAGACAGATACCGCCGGAACGCAAAGTAACAGTGTAATGGATATACCACGATACAGGTTTTGGCACAAGATAGATTTGTGGTCGCCCCCCACGAGAGTGAACCCTTCCGCAACCTGCAACCGGGTTTTGATGGTATCAACTAAATCATGTTTCAATCCAATCTCTATCTGCTCATCATCCCTTACGCGGATGGGTGACAAACCGTGCAATGAGTGCAGCGATCGTCGATGCAACCAGAACAAATGAATCGAGAGCCATGAAAACACCTTTCTTTGCCGGTCTGGCTGGTCTTCTGCCACTTTACCCCTTAATACGTTTAAACTCCGTTATACGTGGAGAGGTAACTGGGAACCTTTTTTTTTTTTGCCCGCTCATCCAAACGTACACAGGTTGCTATCATCAAAGTGCGGCTTAATAATTGTGGATGGTTAATAAGAGAGCGCCAAATTCACAGCAAGCATGGGTACCCCAACGTCAGGTTTTCTGGTTGAAGAGCCATGGATAGTAAGAGAAAGGGAAGCCATATCCTGGGACAACCCACGCGCAACAGTAGGATGATCGAGTGCACACGGTCTATCGTGTGCTACACCACGTGTCAGATACATTACCAGTAGAAAAACGACGCCGATTGCATCTCTAAGTAGTTCTGAAGTGTTCGTGGTTTCGTGGACAAAATAGATATTGGATTTTACACATCTTGCAAATCTCTACGCGTGACAACCAACAATCCTTGAAACACGACTTTTCCATGCCGTTATTTTACAAGTAATGGTACTTTCAGTCTTCAATATAATGAAATCATTGTTACGTACAAGAAAAAAAAAAAAAAAAGGTGACGAAGGGAATTCTTCAGTTAATTGAAACGGCTGAATCAGTACTCCGTTAGGACGGAGCAAAGCCGCAGCAACTTTCGTTTACAATGTCAGATATACGAAACGGGCTGTGTTATGCAACTGATATGTATCGTATCACTGATGTAATACGCGCAAAAGAGACTTTTAGAAGGGAGACCTATGTATTAGAGGAGGGTACATCGGCACTATTTCCTCACATAGGTGTCGGAATCTATTCCATCAATTTGGATCTTAGATGCTTATCATGGCGGCTATCCCTGACGTATTTCAGCGAACGGGCCCTCTCTCTACATGTCATACTGCTTGTTCGGGAAATTCCTTAGCCAACAGTTCAGACGTTCACATGATTACTCTGTTTTACGTCTATGCTTGTCTATCAAAAACACGGCAGACCTGAGGGGTATAAAACAAATATAGCAAGTGGGTTTGACCTTTGCAATTCTTTTTAATTTCTTTCTTTTCGCAATGAATGACGATCCTACGGCATTTGAACAGAACGAGGACGACCAGGGCGGCTGGAAACACCGCCGACGTTTTTCATCAGATCAGCTCCGTATCTTAGAGAATGCATACCAGTCCAATAAGAAGCCCTCGCCATCGGTGAAAGCAAGACTAGCCACGCAACTCGGTGTTTCTCTCAACAGATTACAAATATGGTTTCAAAATCGACGTGCAAAGGAGAGACGGCACAATAAAAAGAACTTCCAGCAAGGATCATATACATCCCGAACAAGCAATGCTAGCACGCAGGCGCAGGCTATTCCATTGCATCCAGCCTCAGAAGCGGCTGCTAGTAGCACCACAAGGATAGTACCTAGTCTTCCACAGCTTTGGTCACCAAGCCTGCAGCCGCTCTGGACAGGGACTGCCCATCGCCCGTCTCTATCTTTACAGCCGCAAGAGCCATTACGGCTGTCGCCGCCGCCATCGTACTGGAAAGGAGGTGAACGTACGGTTTCGACGCAAAATAATGTCATGATGGCCTCTTATCCACATTTGCACCGACCCGATGCTATTCAAGGTATTCTATCTCATGAACCGGACGATAGCGAGCAAGGTATATATTATATGTTTCGTCGTCCGTTCCGTCTGACTAAAACCTAATGGCTCTACAACTTGTATCCCAGCCAAGTAGATGCTACAGCTGCTAAACGTTTTCTTTTCTTTTCTTTTCTTTTTTTTTCACACGTTATGGTTTCCACAATTTTTTTTTCTTTTTTTTTTTTTTTTTTTTTTTAAAAATTTTTTTTTTTTTTTTTTTTTTTTTTTTTTGCAAAACTTGCTTCTCTTTATTATTGTTATTATTTCTTTTTTCCTTTTTTCTTGGGGGGACATCGGGATGCTATTGTCCCATTAAACACTTATACAAATCCCGCTCACACGTCAGAAAGAGAAACGAGTGCGTTTATTGACTGTCAGGTTCCACTTTGAGAAAGGACTCGGATGTCGATCCGAACTCGGAAATGTTACTTGCTACCCAACCACAAAACAATGAGAAGGGATTATCGCGTCATTGTGATACTTACCGTCCATTGGGTCAATTGTTTCTCGATTATTATTAGGATCCAACTCAGGAAGTAGTATCAACGCATGTTCATTTACAAAGTCTGTAATATCTTTAGACAACTCGGCTCTCATGGATCGGAGAATCTTTCCAGCTTCAGGGTTGCGGATGGTTAAGAAAAGTGGCTTGATAGACCTGCAAAACAACGTTGTTTTTAGTTTTGCATAAACTGAGCGTATGTTTTAACCTGTAAATATCTAGACCAGTGTCGCCCAGACGCATCAGTACATAATGCAGCATTGGTTGAACCGCCCACACAAGACACGCTCTGGTGAGTTTTGTTTTCAGTGGTAGCGTTGCGCGGCGCTTGCTAAGGTAGTAGAAGTAGACCAAGGCGTACACGCCATAAAGTGCAGGGGCAGCAAACGCAGCAACAATGATTTTCCATGTTGCTAAAACATCTTTTGCCGCGATTTTGACCATGGAACCAGCCAGGGCCTCTGTTGAAACCACTGTTTAGTAATCAACTCTCCCGGTTTCTGTCTCTTTTTTTTTTTTTTTTTTTTTTTTTTTTTTTTTTTTTTTTTTTTTACCGTGTTGCTTCTTTTTACTAATGTGATGCGTGATCCATATCAATGGAAGGTTGGAAATAAATCTATAATGTTGTCAGTATGACCCCTTTTTTCGCCGAAGAAACGTACGCTGGAGCCCCTAACCCCGCTAGGAACAGAAGTTTAACCAAGCGCCGAATTAACAAGCTCGCCGCTTGCATTGGTGTGATGTCGAGCTTCTCCACTTGGTAATCTCGGATTCCAAAGAAAGACAGCATGTTATTGTACAGTTTGACCTTGCGAGTCAGCGGCTGCAATCTTGGATCGTCTTTCAGTTTGGTCCAACCCAAGACAAAATAGCGATTCAATTTCACAATTTGCTTGATCGTTGGTCGACCAGGAGAAGGTGAGGATGGTCGATACAACCGACGTGCTGCTTGGATCATCTTTTTTTAACAGCAATGAGAGACAGGCATTTCTAGGAAACTGTTTACCTTTAGGGTATCATAATCAGGTGCATTTGTTGTCACTGTCTTGAATGCTTCATCGCTCTGATCCAACAATCGGGTCACCGCCTCACGTTTCTCTTTGCCTCCTTTTTTGAATTTTTCCACATCTTCCTGGCTAACTTCTATCGGTTGTCCATAGGATATCACCGCACGAGACCGAAATCTGTCCGGATGAAAGTAATTAAGCCCTAACGGATGAAGAAAAAACGGTAAGAACAACCCGTTGGATCCTGTTTGCTCAACTCACCTACCGGAACAATCTTCAGATCCAACTTTGGGTTGCTTGCCATCGCTCCCAACGCCATAACAGCGAAGCCAGCTACAGAGACGGAGTTACAAGACCTGTCTTTCGACGCCATGGTTTCTACCTTTTAGCGGCAACATCTCGGTGCGATCGTGACTCCCCCCTTCAGGAAAGATAGTTATGCATTCCCCATTGTTGAGGTAGCGGTGTACCTCTTCATAGATCGGCGTTTGATCCACATGAGGGGCAATTTTGAATGCAAAACTTTCTTCAAAGGCATGCACATCCTTTGTGGAAATGGCATGAGTTACCTCAAGTTCCGTGTCGGATACCACACGTGCAACATGAACCTTGTAGTTTTGGCCAAACACAACAAAATCGCGTGCGCCAAGTTCCCGGCTAAACGAGGTACCGTGGCCTCGCAGCACCAGCGGTTCTTTGAGACTGTACGTAACACGTCCAGTACCAGAAATCACTATGTCTTGAGGTCGCACCACGGGAACTTTATGCTGGTTTTAGAAGAAAGAAGAGAAGAAAAAGAAAAGAAAAATACTTGCTGGCATTAAGGATTTTGCCGACATGACCGATCAGTGGCCGATTGTAGGAGACGGCGGCCATGAGCGCATACGATGGTCGTGGATTGTTGCTGTAAAACACAATACCGTCTACAAATTGGTTTGCATGCGGTCCAACAATAAAGATACAAGGTCCCGTCTTGGGGATCAAGTGAGCACCGCTCGTTTCAATTTCTCGGAAAAATATATGCGAAATAATGCGAAACGTTGCTTTAAAGGTCCAGTATGTGATGGGGGCGGAGGGCGGCGAGTCAGACATGATATCTTAGATGAAAAGAAAAAAAGGGTGGGAGCAAGAAGAAAGAGTTTGATTGTGGGGAAATCCATTGTGCTTACTCAGGCACCGCCTGTACAACAACACAATGCCAATACGCCGCCATGTGAAAGCATGTGACTTGGACATGATGGTAATGGACAAGACGCAGGAAAGCCTCACCCTTATTTGTCGTACCTATATCACAAGAAGAATGAAGGCGTGTACTTAAAACGGTTTTGGAGGATGTTAAATTCTCTCGAAGAATGGCTGACGTCTGCATAGAGATGCTATCTATATATGGTTGATATCCGCATGTCATCCTTCTCCTCGTTCAAAAGAAACATCTCAAATAGGGTCATTCCGAAAGCACATAGACATTGAGGATAATGTGGCTGTTAGAACATATTCCATTCATTCTGACGTTGTGCATGGTTTTTGGCGTGCAACTGAGAACAGTGTGTATTATGAGAAAAATTATGGTTTTTATTTCTCGATGCATCATAAGGATGGTCCTATCCTGCCATTCGGATCAAATCAATCACTCGTACTAAGAGTGGTCAGTCACGAACATTTATGTAGCAAATAGAGAAGGAAGCGTAACCATGGTATCTGTTAGGAAAGCCGTACTACATTTGATAACGTAGTAGAAGCAAGCGCTTTTGGGCGTCTGTAAACACACCATAATTTGGTGCACCTTAGGTGCGCAAATAGCAAGTCCAGAAACCTACAGGAACATCCACTGTTAGAAAATTTTCATGCAGATCCCCTATGATTCAATTATGACATCAAATCCCATGGTTTCGTGTGCTGGGATTGTTCCAAAACAAATTTGGCTTTCCCCCAGAAATTTGCTATGTTCCTTTGTTCATATTGCCTTTTCTTTTTTTCTTTTTTGCCTGCAGCATGGCCGGTACTGTGGATTTTTCTGCATTTGTGATGGAGGATGGTCGTACTGTCAGTACGAAAGAACGTGTGATGAAAGGCAAGTCAACATCACAGAGCCCACAATGCTTTGTTACAATTACTAACCAAACGACGCTTGCGAAAAAGATGTGGAGCCCCCAGTGGTTCATAAACCGACGGACGAACAGCTCTGGACAAAAGATGGCTTGCTAAACCTTAATTTCCTTAAAAACCACCTTTTACGTGAAGGTCGACTGACTGAGGAACAGGCATTAAGGATCTTTCGAACTGCGCAAGCACTGTTTAAAAAGGAAAGCACTTTATTACGTATCCCAGCACCCATTACAATCTGTGGCGACATCCATGGTCAGCTCTATGACCTGATGAAATTACTAAGTGTAGGCGGCGATCCTGCTGAGACACGTTATCTGTTCCTTGGTGACTATGTTGATCGCGGGAGCTTTTCCATTGAGGTAAGAAAATAAAATCAAAGCTATGTACAGGTTTATCATTTCAAGATAAACAGTGTGTCTTGTATCTGTGGACTTTGAAGATACTGTATCCTTCCACCTTCTTTCTTCTTCGAGGCAATCACGAATGTCGACGTTTGACGGACTATTTCACATTTAAGAGAGAGTGTAAGAGTCGACGGTAACAACCTGTGCATAACACAATGTATAGGTGAGATCAAATATACAGAAGAAGTGTATGAAGCGGCGGTGGAGTGTTTTGATCATCTGCCGTTAGCAGCAGTAGTCAATGATCAGTTTCTTTGTATGCATGGCGGAATATCGCCAGATATCGTCACATTACATGATATTGACAGAGTAAGTCATCACTCTTCTTCTTATGCCTGTGACCAATGCTACAGATTGACCGGTTTCGTGAACCGCCTACGCATGGTCCAATGTGCGACCTTCTTTGGGCAGATCCATTCGAAGAATTCAATGATGTAGGACATCCCAGCTTCGAGCATAACCATGTCCGTGGCTGTTCCTTTTTTTACAGGTAAGGTCATAAGGGCTTCGTCCTTTTCACTAACACAAACGAAAAAAAAAAGCTATGAAACAGTTTGTAAATTCTTGGAACGAAATCAATTATTGTCCGTGATTCGAGCACATGAGGCACAAGCAGATGGGTAAGGTAATAAACAAAAGCGAACGTTTTTCAGACGCTCTTTCATAGCTATCGCATGTACCGTAAAAGCAAGAGTAGCGGATTCCCTGCCTTAATGACCATCTTCTCAGCACCAAACTATATCGATGTGTACAATAACAAGGCAGCTGTATTAATCTACGACAAAAACGTGGTGAATATCCGACAATTCAATGCAAATCCGCATCCCTATTGGTTACCCAAGTTTATGAACGTCTTCGACTGGAGCTTACCCTTCTTGGGGGAAAAAAGTTTGTTGCTTATGTGTGTCATCCGAGATGGCTGATAAAAAAAAAGTCATTTCGATGTTGATAGCAATCCTCAATATATGCTCGCAAGAGGAATTACGTGAAGTCGGCTTAGAACAGCCGGAAGCAGAAGCAACCGCACCGCCAGTACCAGAGGAAGATAAAGATGCCATAGCGTTAGAGCAGCGTCGCCAAATTATCAGGAATAAGGTTCTGGCCGTAGGCAAGATCTCTAGAACTTTTTCTGTTTTGCGCGAGAATTCAGAGCTGGTTATGGAGCTCAAAAACTTGTCTGGTACTGGACGGTTACCGACGGGAACACTGGGACTTGGTTCCGAGGGAATTAGGAAAGGTAAAGATTACAACATCTGTCTCAGTACTAGCTTACTATGAACTTTCTGTTAGCCATCACATCCTTTGAAGAGGCAAGACGTTCGGATATCGAGAATGAACATCTACCACCCGTAAAGTCAGCTGACAAACAGAAAGAAAGCACCAATAGTAAAATCAAGAATGCCGTTGATCAAGAAGATGAGGCGTTGGATCGTATTGCTAATGTCATTGCAACCTCTTCTATGATCCCGGACGAACCTTTGAAACAATCCAAACCATAGAAACATACGCGCTGGATATACATTAGCTGTCTTCCATAACCCACCACGATATTCATATTAGCTGCATACGTCTAGTTACCGGATGCAGTTGTTCGAAATCTATTAAAAAAAAGAGCACTTGTCATACCATGTTCTTTCTTCCCTAGGGCAAACTCATCAGTAGGGAGTCAGAACGAAATAATGTTAAAAAGTTCTATTATTTGAAAAATGTTACATGTATCATCAGCAACTAAATATTTTTTTTTATATACGTATAACAAATGCCAGCTCAGAGATGGTATAAAAATAGGTATCTCATGAAAGCGACATGATAGAATAGGTATCGAAGTAGTAGTGCGTTTTAGTCCAAAAGATCGATCGAGGCTAAACGAGGAGATGTGCATAAGTAAGGACAAAAAAAAGGAAACGCAAAGGACTTACACTGAAGCACAAGACATGCCATCATCAATCCCAACATGGCTAAACCATTTAAGTTGGCATAGGATGCTTTGGATAGACCGAAGAAAACGATAGCGTTCAGGAACCGAGAGCCGCAGATATATCTGGACCAGCGCGCTAAGTGAATGCAACATCATCAGTTCCGCTGGAAAAAGAGAAATAGCGTTGTTTACCTGATATAGGTGTATTCACCAGCTTGATTAAAGCATTAATGCACAAAATGAGACCACCTGACACCCAGAAGGCGGTGAAAACGTAATAGAGAGTGGATGGGTCGTGGAATTCGCAAGTCGATTCGTGAGCACCTGCTTCCTGAGCACCCGTTTCAACTTTCATACTCAACGCATCGAGCAACGAGCGACTGGCGGTCATCAAGTGCGATGTCACTGTGCTATGCTGCATTTGTGGACAGTCTGCGATCATTTTTTCGTAGCCATGCGTTGGGTCGTCCCATCCGTTGCTGTAAATGGTAATCAAGTCCGTTAGGGCAATACCAAAGGCAACCTGGCACAAGTGAAGAGGGAAATGAAGGTACATCCACAGCTGGCTCATTTCGACTTCACACAAAATCTACATGCTGTTAGAACAAAAGAGATCGGCGTAAGCAATGGTTATTACCTCTTTACTGAAATCGTCGAAATACATGAAGAAGAAAAGGAAGATAATGATGACGCCGAACATGTTCGCAACACTACGCCAACTAAGTCATCTTGCTAACCACAAGAAGTAAAACACTTACACAACGCGGACCTCTGTATTGGCCTCGGCCACCATCTTCATGAAACCCATACAGTTTTCACCTAATGCAAATAGCATAAATGCAAAGGCCAAGACTCTTCCACAAACTTACCCAGCACAATGATAGTGAATAGACCAAAACGCTCACCCAGATGGCTTGCTGCCAGAGAGACTTGCTTGCTTCGCTTAAGAATGATATTGACCATCGCTTCAATGAAGATGCTGAGGTACCAAAGCACCAACCGAACTGTGAGGTCATGTTCGTTATCGCCATCAAAGTGAAGCGAGATACCCCACATAATGATGGAAAGAGCATTGATGGCAACATAACCACTGAGTGGACGTTTTGCAAAGGATCCTGACAGAATGGATGCCCAAAGGACTACACCGTACTCGACAAGCAAAACAGCCTTCATCACTAGCATCATCATCCCTGTTAGCTCACTATAAAAAAGTCCACGTCGACTTACCCATATAACCAATAATGAAACCTCTAGGACTATGCAAAAAGCTGTTGCTGGTTGCAGCCATACCAACTAATCACACGCTTTAGCGATCTTCTCTCATCCATGCGCAACAATGACTTACCTAAACCACACAACTCCACAATCTTATAGATATGGTGCATCACGTCTGTGTCGAACGTTGACATGTTACTTCACGAGGGACAGGCAGAGGTGGATTCATGTTTGTGCTTACCTGCCGAGTCGTAGCGTGAAGAGTACAAAGCGCTGGAACACCAAGTCCACCACATAACAACAAACCAAGCAACATATTCTCCAAGCGATTGTGCATCAGCCATGTGGTGCGCATGCGTGAATGTACTACGAATCATTGAATGAGACCCTGTCGCTGCAGGAATTAGGTCGCTTACCTAAGCCAGCCAACGTAGAACACATCACCAAACAATTCAATCCAAGTAGCTGCTGTTTCCACACCAATTTCATCGGATAAGTCGGGATCGGGAAGACTGAACAACGCACGTCAGATAACGTGTTCTTTCCTAGAGGCCCAAAGAAGTATTATCGCTTACATAAACAATGGACGACGCGTGTTGGCTGCATTTTCCTTTTCTTCTTCGTGTTCTGGTTCGATCGTCTTGAGTTCCAGATAAACATTGTCATTCAAGTCAATGATGACAGCTACGGGTGCGTCCTCCTCCTCAAGTTTCTTGTCTGCAGCTGCTTCTGCCGGCATCACAACTGTGCCTGCATTTTCCTCCGATTTTTCCGAGAACGATTGATCATTAAAATCTCTTGACTTAAACTCCCCTTTCAATTCCGCCTTGATTTCTTCCTCTATTTTTTTTTGGTTCCTTATTAGGACAATTTGGTGGCAGTCGCGTCCACTTACTCATATGCTCAAGACCAGATTTTCGAGACGCCAGTTCGGCGCGCACGTTCATGGTCTTGTGGATCTTGATGGAATAATCACGTCCTGATTTCTGGAAGAATTCAACCAGCTCATCTGTATTTTGGATTTCGTACAGTTTTAGCAGTTCTTCATCTGTAATGGACAGCTAAAAAAAGAGCAGTTAGGCAGGAACTGTCGCACGGGCGGAGATGAAGCGGAACGAGGCATACCGGTTCCATAAGCTGATCTGCAATGTCCTTGGTGATACGAATATCCTGGTCACCGACAAGATGACGAAAATGGATAACTGTGAGACGACAAACAAATAAGGTCAGTAACCAAGATCATCCTAACCCGGGGATTATCCGGAGCAGTGTGGGATAATTACGTGTGCGAATCTGAGGTTTCCTACGAAAAGAATAAAGTTAGAGGAAGGGTCGTTGTGCAAAATAGACCAATCATCCTACTTCTGCGCTTCTTCCGCCACAGGCTCAGATGGAACAACAGATTGACCGGGATGCTTTGCTTCAAACTCTTTCTTCTGTTGTTCGTATTCCTGGATACGCTGACGATGGAGCTCAAACTCGCGAAGCGGGTGCAGCATCACTTCACCATAGGTCTCTGGACCATGTCTCCGGATGGGTCGGCCCGCAGCATCGTGGAGTGGAGCGGTTGCCTCCGACTCTCGCAAATGATGCTGCAGTTGTGTATGGAACAGCTGATGTCTCAGAAGATGATGGTGGTGACGTCCGCTGGTCGATCGAGAAGAACGGCTAACGCTACGACGTAGAGCAGATCCCAGTTCGACGCTATCGCGTTCCGGAGGACCAAGTTCCGGATCCTCCATGTCGTCCTGACGATAAGATGATCGTACACCGGCACGCCAAGCTGTTGCGCCAGTGATAGCCGGTCCGTTTCGCGAATTGTGCGAAGTCATGTCTTTCTCTTTCGAATAGGAGGAACGGTATCGAAAGAGTGGAAGATGAAGAAAAAGGCAAAGCACTAAATCATAGCCTTTATTTTTTTTCTTACTTTTCGATGCGGAGCAAAAAATAGAAGTGGCACACAGTTTACTAACTGTCTAAACAAGGGAAAGGAGGCAACTGGTGCTATGTCGGTAACCTTACCTATTTTGATTCCTTTTTTTTTTTTTTTTTTTTTTTTTTTTTTTTTAGCTTAGCTTATCATACCACTCCGTTTTATGTTTTGACTACGTTACAGTCTTTATAGCAAAAGCTTAAGCTTGTATTGCATGCTGCACGCCTAGTAGATCCTACGTCTAATCTGCATCCTTGGGGCTTTGCTATAAAAAAAAAGTCAGTTTGAAAAAGCCATATTTTTAAAACTCAGATATATTACTGTGCTTTTTTTTTCGTGTTTTGCAGGAGTTATCGGCCAGTTTACATTTGTCAACGTAGTACCTTAACATTCTTCCTATCTGAACAGTGCACCATGTGATGTTCTATTCTATCCGTAATGGATGTTGTTTCAGTGATTCAAACTATCTCAGGGGGCTCCTGTTCTCACAAGACATTCCCTGTATGCACTTTTGTTTGGTCACACATACAGAATTGTTCATAGCTTCTTTGTCTTTCGTTTAGGCTTTTCAGCTGCTCATCTTCCTCCAGAACATCATTGCCGCTTGCACCGATGAATAGGAGGAAACACTCTTCGGGGATACCGCGGATGACATCCGTTTATCATGCCATTCACTAACCGTGAATGCGTGTCAACTAAGCTATGCATTCATTGAGAGACAAAGTTTATGTGAAAGGTTACGTACGAATGGCTGCATACTCAATCCCTTCTCCAGGGCAAACTTGTCTCTTCATAAGACGCTGACTTTATTTAGTGTGGCGTAAAAAATTATTACTGCCGTGTGCAACCTTGTTTTACCGTATCGCGTCGTTTGAGTATAAACTAGAGGATAAAGTTTTGTGATCGGCGACACTGATTTTCGAAAAGGTATGCTAAGAATTGTTCATTGAGTGAATCGAAGAAGGGAAGCCTGCTTTACTATTGTACGCCTTCACACCCGACTTTGAACGTCCTGTAAAATATGCCCAAATAAAGTAATTGGAGCCAGGTTCCAATAAGAAACAAAGGAGGAAATTATGGAGGAACCAATGACACAGGCGTGTAACAAAAATCGCCATGGGTGTCTCACCGTCGATCCTCGGATATCTGTAAAAAAAAAGGCAGATTCAGTATCCAGAAGAAGGTCGTGGACGCTTATTCCATCCCATTGTTTATCTGTTATCAGCGGGCTATGAATCCTCGGCTGTTTAAGCGCTTCATCCAAGTGCTCCCTGTCAAATCTGAACATTATGACACGTAACTTTCAGGATCTGCTTGATGCAGAAATAGGCATGCCAAATGATTTCATTGTTTTATAGATTTATTACTGGATATTCTTCCACTTACGAATGTTTAAAATCTTGTAAGTTCGCCATCTGAGCAAATAGTAAAAAATGCAAAGGAAGTTCTCGTTTTAATGAAAAATATAACAGTATAAAAGTATCGTGGTGACGTGTGTGGTTACAGTACCTAACGCACATAGTACGTTTGAACCCAATCTCGTACAAAGATACTTGCTTTCATCATTCTACGGGATGCCCATTTCCTGAAAAATGCATCATGTCGCACAGGCTGTGCCAAATAATCAAGCATCAGTTCTACAATGGGTTTAAAGTCTTGTACTGTGTAACCAGAATAACGTGCCAGATCCTCAGTCTACAAAGCAGTAAATTAAAAACAACCAATTCTTTTTTTTTAAGGAAAAAAAAAAGGGAAAACCTACCCATACTCCCTGAGCCAGCATCTTCTGAGCCAGCCACAACGATGCTGCTGCAACCAAAGAAGGTCGTATAGTGATGAAACGGTGATCAACAATAGAAATCTCCATGAAATATTTAGCCAGTGCGCGAGTGTACAAATCATAAGTGGTGGCCATAGTGGCACGTCGAAGGAAGTTAAGAGGGTTAGAATAACAAAGTTGGAAATCGAGCACTTGAAGGATAAAACGCTCAGCTTTGAGAAGATCCTCTTCTTCGATCGATTTGTCGGTCATGAACAGGAACTCTCTGATAGGAGGGGCCGCGCTCTCCTCAAATTTGGTGGCAATAAACAGTGCCGCTATACCCACCAGCTGAAGTTTTCCGAGTGCTACAGTTCGCTTTGACAGGAAACGATCAATCATGTTGACCGCCAGAAACAGAGTCTCAGGCATAAGTTGGAAAAGATAATGGATCTCAATGACCCAGTCAACAAGTACACCTCGTGCTGTCCACGAAATTTCGTGTTGTTGATGGCTTGCATAGAATGGGTCGGCCATTGTTGTTGTCTACAAAAAAAAAAGTAAGATGATTAATACAATGCGTGAATGTGGAGTCGTTCGCACATACTTCGCTTTCGCGCAAATATTTAAATATTTCATCTGCATATTCTGCCACAAGCATTGGATCATCCCAATGCTCAATGCTGATATTCTGATCTGTCTGCATCATTGCTTTCTTTGATCGCTCTTCCTGAGCTATTTCGTAGTTCGCTGCTTCGTGATATGTGGTGGGATCAACATTTATCGATCCCGATTTGTTGGATTCGGAGAAAAACTTTTGAGAAACACTTTTATACGAACCATCACCTGTAGATCGTGTTCGTTTCTGTGTATCATCGTGCCCATCACCGTGACCCTGTCGTTTTTCGCCACCTTTGCGTAGCGATTTAAGCAATAAATGCTTAATTTCATCCGGGACGATAATCGGAAGAACAGGAACAGGCTTCAGATCTGGTTCCTTTTCTTCTGCGTAGCGTGTTTCATTATCGTCAAAGAAATGCTGCACAATATCCTCATCTTCATTTTGCTGTGATGCTTTCTGTGGCTGTTCACTTTCCTTTGTGTCATCTTGCATTGATTGTTTTTGCTGCTCATCTGATGTGTTTTCCTTTAGTACCTCGAACAGCTTGGGCTTTGTCGCAGTGAGGCCGCCCTTAGCCGATGCTGTCTATAGTCGCCGTTTTTTCTTTTTTTGAGAAAAAGAGCTGTATGCTAAAGAGAACCTACCCGCAAGGCATTTGCGCTGTTGCTCTTTTCAGTGAGCGCTCGCCGTGCATCGGGTGCTGTTTGCTTTGAGGGTTGTGTTGCGGCTTTGATGCCGGTTAGAGTGGTTGTGTTTGCAGCATAGGATGCCTTGACAGTAGTTCTACCAAGAGCTGGTACTGTCGCATTCTCATCGCGTTCTGTCTTGAGAGATCTGGAGGACTATTATAGTTTAAAGTTAAATGGCACAGCCAAGAAAATCATGATAATCAAGCCTGATCTAGAATTTCCCACTCCTCGTCTCCCAAAACCCTCATTCCATTCCTCTCTCTCTCTCCCAAGCCGCTGTACGACTATCCATGGCACTTACGTGCTGACGTTCCCCACTCATGACGAGTACAGTGCAAAAGGTACCAGAAGAAGATTTTTTTGCACTGGTATTGGACACCGCTGAGGCGAAAATGATTGGACGAGGCTGTTGACGTGTGACTGAAATTAGGCACCAGAGACACGCCCCAGTGAGAGGATGAAGCTGTCATTTCTCAGCAAGCATCCGTTCCTGAAGCGTATACAGTACGTCATATGATATGGATCTACACGCTGCCTGTATCCATAGTAACGATAGTAGCGTGACGCAACGTGCATATTAGGTCACGTCTGCGGGAAAGAGCAAGATTCCTTATGTCCGCGGCATGATTCTCGAAAATGGGTTGATATAGCATGCTATTTTAATACACTTCCCACCATAAATGGCACATCTTTTACAAAAAAAATATTTTTATGTTTATTTGTGGAATAGCTGTTAATACAAATATTTTCTTTTTCCGTGCCCGGCTACGTTTTCGATTTGCACTAGCAGCCGCCATTCTTCGGATGGGGCTCCGGAAGCGCAGAAAGGAATCGTTCGCATTCAAGGGTAGGATCAAAGAAACCGACAAGAGGGGTAGCAAACAATTCCATCACTTTTGTATAGCCAGCTGGGTGCTGGAACCCCTCTGTGTACCACCAATGGCGAAGCTTTTCCACACGCAAGACATGAGAAGGTAGGACTTCGCAGGAGGCCTCGTCGACACTGTCCCCCATGCCGCCATCTGAATCAGGTTCCGCCTTCACCGTGCTCTGATAGCAGGCAAAGGCGCCAGGCTCAGGGGATGAGCAAAACCTTGGCGCATCAAGGGTCTCTCCATGGACAAAGTTCCAGAGGCTTTCATTCGATTCTTGGAGCAGACTAGCAGTATGTGGGAGAGAACAAGTGCTTCCGACCGGGCTTTCAATAGAATAGGAGTCATCGTGGTCATGACCGGCGCGCTGCGTTGGCAAATGTATCGAATCCTCCGAGCAGATCGACGAGCGCCTGTGCGGGTTCTCCCTAGAAGGTTCACGTGAAGGCGGATTGGGACTGAGACGCGGGTTCAGGACGTTTTGCACTTGCACTGCATTGGCTGCAGCCACTTCGACGTCAGGTAGTGTTTCAATCACTAGATCGGACGTGATCGTCTTGCCGTCGATCGCCTCGCGAAGATCGCTATACAAACGCATTAAGTAACCTGGTGTATCAGCAATATTGAATGTGTAAGCTTCCCATAGAATTGTAGCCACGTCGATGGGTGAGCCGGCAAACATCAGATCCACGCTGAGCAGCGTGCTTCTGATAGACTCTGTTATCTCGGCATTGGCGACGGTTTTGTTCGTAATGGCCTCCTTCAAAAGTTTGGCGGATGCACGCATGTACACAGCCGTCACCATCGATTCAAATGTTCTCTCATCGATGTCCACGATGGGCGTCAGTCCCTGTTCAACAACAATAAAGTTATGCCTTCGGCTGAACATGTAGCCTTGAATCGCACTCCACGTCAGGGATTCTAGGCCAAAACTAGTGGCGTAGTTGACGGCCTTCTCCCATTTGTGGCTCGAAACGACGAATGGCTTGACTTCGCACAAATCAGAGAACCTGAGCTTTTCATTGTGGTCTTTCCAGCCCCGCAGAGAGTGGACCTTGAGGTATTCACCATTGCTGAGGCTCGTCCAGCATTGGGGCGAATTGGTCAATGGTAAACTGTTATCCTCCTGTGGAACGCGCAAGATACAAAACTTCAACAGGCCGTCGCGGTTGATCTCCGGACGATAGTTGTAGAGGAACCCGTCGTGAACGCCAATATACGGAAATGTATATCGCTTCAGCTGCTGGATGGACTGCGAATAGGTGTGGTTCGGCTCCTTGTCAAAAGAAAACTCCACGCGATCATTCTCATGGTGCATGAGATACTTGCAGTTCAAATGGGGAATACAGCCTTCGGTAACGCGCTCATCGGAAAGGTCTTTTGGAATGATCATCACGCCGCGGATTGAGTTCATATCGTGCTGATCCATGATCGAAAACCAGTCCTCAAACTTGTAGTTGTAAGCCGGGAAGACAGAGATACCGACGTCTGCCTTGACTTCGCATTCCTGCGGTCTGCGGTTACAGTAAAAGTGCTTGCGGTCCATACGAAACGCCTTCAGCGCCTTGTTATGTCCCTGAAGTGACCCTCTTTCCATTGCTCCTATACGCTTCTTTAGCCGTCGTAGACGCTCGCTGTTGCGGCTATTGTCCTTGTGCGTAAGCAGGGGGCAGCAGGAATGGATATTCATTCGGCCACGTAGAATATGCATCGCAAAGTCTCCTCCAATGTCGACAACAAACTCGTCCGGCCATACATGGGTGAGGATCAAATCTGTTTCCAGCTCTTTCGTGATGGCAGTCAATGATACGCGGCGAGTCTTATCCGAATCGCGGAAGGTAAATCGCACTTCGGGATACTGCTTTTCCAACAACATTCGTTCTTCAGGGGTCAGGTAATACCTCACCATGAATTTGCATACAGACGTTGGTTGTTCCGTCTCGACATGTGGACGTGCTTTCGGGGACTCATGCAAGTAGGCTATTTCATGGAAATGCTCCTCTTCCATGAACACCTGCGCCAGCTCCGGGGCAATCTCTGGCGGCACGCCTAGTTCCAGAATGAGACCTTGCAGCGTCGTTAAAAAATCCTCGCTGAAAAGGCTTGACTTATTGCCGTTTGCAACGCCCGTCATAAGGAAATTGCGGGAGATATCGACCAGCTCCAGCACCGTTTTAAGCTCGTTCAGTGTTTTTGGGTCCAGTTTCGCCAGGTAAAACAAATTGTAGTTTGCCAGACCATCCTTAATAGCGGCTACTTTGTCCTCTTCTTCGATGGGCGAAAAGGGGCGGGCGCTTTTCAAAAGCTCCAGCTTCTCGCGCATATAGACTAGGCCAGGCTCGCCGTCCATTTGCTTGCGTCTGAGAAATGCCTCCATGAATGCGTTTGCTTTTTCTTCCGTCAAAAATTCTTCAATAAACCTGCGTGTAAAGCAGGCTTTGGAGTTATCGTGGAAAACCGTCTTGGTGATATCAATCCGCTTGAACCACTTCAAGGCGGAGCCTGTTAAGACGGATGGCAGTATCTCATACCGTCTGGCGTCAGAGACCCAGTTGTTGATCTCAGTTACCATGTTGAGATCGTCGATAAAAGTTACTGGATTGTCATTTTCTGAATCTCCCGAAAAAGGTCCTAGAATTTTGAGCAGCTGCTCCATAGCGTTGGACAAAAGCATCAAGTGAAAAAGTGTAGCCTGAAGTTTTTTTTTTGTTTAGGGTTTGTTTTCTATTTGCTGGTTAGTGCATGGTTCCATCGTACATGATCAATCTCTTACTGTCAGTTGCTTGAGATAAAATATAGTCTTATTCCAAGGGATAACGATAAAATAGAAAATGTTGGTAGACTGTGCATCGAAACGGTGGCCCTTTTTATTCTTTACGATGGCCTCAATTTCTTTATTAATATAATTTACATCCTTTATTCCTGGACTGTATGTCTTGTATGCTGTCTAAACAGCAAGTTATAGTAAGAATAGTAGAGTTCCTTCTATTGCTTAACGCTATAGCATGTCGCCCAATGCTGATCAAATGGTAATTTTTCTTCTCGTTTTCAGTAGAAGGATGAATGTTCGTACCAAAGAACAATAAAAAACGTCTGCAGAACCTGAAGACGACGTCATCAAATGAGAAGTGATTCCAATGTTGACAGGTAGACAAGGTAATACAAACGTACCGACCATTGTAGCACTCGGTTATAATTAGGTTTAACCTAATCATCAGTGCTTCAATCGCGTACCTTGTTGAATTCTTACTCTAATTAATTTGGAATAGTAATGGGTGTAATTGTTCTCGCAGAGACCCAGTGATAGATGCTGTACGACCCCATCACACACTGAAAGGGTCATCTAAAAGTAGACGATCGCGGAGTGTTACTTTTCATAGCATTGTTATGATAATGAGTGAAATATAAATTACTTTTATTACAGTAAATCCTTGCTTTTTCTAGTCATTCATTTTTTGAATCTCGGCTACAAGACTTGATTGAACTAAATATATATCCACTGTATATAGATTCTATTTTTGCGTTGCTTTACAATGAAGCTCATGTACGATCTTGCTATAGCATATAGCATGCTACATGTGGCAATTCTTAGAAAGGATTATAGAGAAACCTGGACAATGAAAAGATACTGAGCACGGATGCTATCACAAGAACTTTATTTTGTACAAACAGTACCATCAATGTTGTCAAACTAAGTTGTACGACCTAGCTATTACAGAAAAGTCAAGACAGTGGGTGGTTGAGATCATTCAAAATTCCATTGAAGGAATGGTAGCACTGTTAACGTGGCTGAACAGACCCTTTTATTCGCTCTTTTCCGCGGAGTACTGACCTTATTGTACCGACCCAGTCATTACAATCGCATTGTTCTACCCACGGACCCTTACATCTACCCCGCTGGTACTGATTTGTTTAATAAACTAAGAATTCGATAACTTTGCAATCTCGATCCTTACCTTTTATGGACGATAAGCATTGATGTTGCGTAAGGCTTGGTATAGACGAGGGTAGATGCAAACCGATTTCTTCTTATTTCATTAGTAGAAAAAAGTTCTTGATCGCTTTCAGAACCTATCCTACTCTACTACTGCATCTTTGACCAACCATATACGGTTGTTGAATTATGGTACTACAATGACTTCAGGTACTATAGGAAGAGATTGCTATAGGATAATGTCTATTTCAAGATAACTAAGGCTTACCTAAAGGCTAATAGACTTATCTACGAATATTATCGATAAATCCAGATACGATCCAGGAAATTGCATTAATCCTACTTTCTTCCTTTGTGGTCCATATGGAATATATTTTTAAATGCCACCTCTTTCAATGGCATTATCTTGTAGGAAGTTTGCGAGAACTAGAATATTCTTCCATATTACGATTGCTTAAGAAGGAAATTGCTTTTAATGAGTAACATATCTCTATCGATGTTTCAGCTCTTGAGATGTCTTGCTATTCTATGGCTGTCTGTAAACGATATCTCCTTTCGATCACGTTGAACACTATTGCTTCGACAAGGGCTCAATGTATCAGTTACGCTGAATGGTGTTGTGTTGAATGGAGGAACATATATGCCATCATAATTTTATGGCTGAATAGATATGGTTACAGTGGAGAAATAAAATACGAACATTATGCGATACACAAATGAAAAACATATCAGCAGATAACGAACTATGTTGGTTTATTGGTCATACGTCAGAAGTCTTCATGATATATGAGTTTACATGATCTTTGCACAGTTGGTCTATTGCTGATTACTTTTGTGCGTGATGTCCTTTTCTTAACATAGCTACTGCTGTTTGTAGCTCTTGTAGTCGTTTCTTACTTCATGGCAATCTAGTTTGGTCATTATTGTCACTCATAGGTTGTCTGCATCGTTTCCTACTTAGTCCTCATTTATTACATTATCCCGCGCTTTGTCACTCAACACTTGTTTTCATTCTATTCTTAGTATTCAAACGCCCCTTGCCTTCCATATTACCTTCTTTTGTGATCAGCCTGGAGAGTTTCTGCTATAACTTATTACCGCTTCCTGTAGCCCTTCACTCCTAGTGAGGAATACCACAGTTATCAAAGGACGAAGCAGCTATTGAGGGTAAGGCTACATTCAGTGTATGAGTCTTAATGGCTTTTATGCTGCTGAATAGCTTTGAGTCCACCAGAAAAACAGGCCTGGGTATGTAAGGATTTAATGCTTGAAACGATGTATCGCTGACGCATATTCTACAATTTTTTAGAGAAAAATTGACTCTTTATTGACATACGATGTACCTAGAGTAGTGTAAAAGCTTATTCAATAATTAGTATGTAATATCTACGGATATGCAGGTGCTGTGAATGTAGAGGCAGTCCTTTAAATTGAATTGCCGACGTAAGGTTCACATCTTTAGATTGCGATCCTATGGCCATCGAAAGAACAATAACTAGCGATGCCAATAAGAAGGGTGTTCAATGGGCTCTTAATCAGCAAGAGCATTGGCAAAAGATTGGCGAGGAGAAGGTTGCTCAGCTAGAACGGATATTTCGAGATCATACCCAGTGGTTCCGAGATCATGCCACTGCAAGGTACATCAATGATCCACAACAGGAATTGTATCATTGCTCACCGATTTGTATATTTTGTAGAGCACTTGTATCAACCAGAAGACAACTAGCAGAGCCACCTATTACTTTTCGTGAACCGGCGAGATATACCCGAACCTCTGAATTCTCAACCTCTAGTTCAGTAACCACACCTCAACCAGGGAAACGCGTATCCCGTGAGCATGAAAGCAATAACAAAGATGAGTCACACCAAAAAAAGCGGCGAATAGCGTCTACAACACCAAAAGCAACTCAAGATATGAATACCTCTCCAGCTACAGAGCACAGCGTAGAGCATATTCCAACTTCTGATAGTCAGCAAGAGACGAACTTGGACAGAAATAGTGTAAAGACAATGATAGAGCACCAGGAGGATGTAGCAGACGCATCGAATACACTATTGGATGCAGACAGAGCCAAAACAATGGAACAGAATGTTTCACCATCCCGCATGAACAAAAATCAATCGGACACTGCTGATGAGCCTTTGGATTCTTCTACAAGATACAACCTCAGATTAAGGCCAAAGGAAAGCCTAACGAAGACGAGCAACCAACGCTCTGAGACTGAACGAAATGAGGACAATGTCTCTACAGGGAAATCAAGCGATTTGGATGAAACTCCTGCCAGAGCGACCGACCAATCAACGAAAACGGATGCCTATGCACAGAGCCAGACGGTAAAATCGGTTAATAAGGCACGGAAAGAAAGTCGCGGCAACCAGCTGTGGGGCCCCCCCAGCCAGTAAAACCAAACAACCGGAAACCCGATACACAGAATGCAAGAACCAATGATAGTGATAATGATGAGGAGGATGAAGTTCAACTTGTTTCGGCCACTGGACGTCACACACAAACCACTGCTACTGCGGATCTAAGCGAAGGTGGCTCGTTTTATGGCGGTACATCGTTCCTCAGTAAACTGCTTCAATTAAGTAGACCATCATCTATCGACAGAAAGTCTAGCGCACACATGCAAAAACAAGCGTCTGAGCAGTTGAATGATCCCAGCCAACCATTATCGAAAAGCAATACCACAAAAGACCATAGTGCATCTATGAAGGAAGACAGTCGTAAATCCACCGTGCATGATGCAACGAAAACGGTAGAAGATACTACACAGCAACCTGTCAGAAACATTAATACGGCTACTGAAGGGTCAGCTTCACCTCTCAAACTCACTGATGAGAATAAACGGAGTACGGAAACAGAGAGTCCTCAATCTGCGATATGCACCAATTCAAACGAAAATGACATAACGGCAACAAAGGTAGGTGTACGACACAGGGTAGTATTATGCCTTATCTGGTGTCGATTCCTAGGAAACGGTAGTGGACGAATCTCGGAAAGAGCAAAGTAACAAAGAAAATTCTAACGATGTAAGACAGAGGAGAGGAAACAGAGAAAGAAAAATTAAACAACTTTTTTTAATTATAGAACAATGCATCACGGAAGGAGAAAAATATAGAACCGAAAGAAAAGAATAGCAACGTTGTTCCAAGCGTAAGTGACGGTGTTGGGAAGGTAAAAAAGGATTAACTGTGTTAGCTACAGGTGTCTCGTTCGACAGAGTCTGTAAAATCGAGCGACGAAGACTCAGCGAATAGTGTCGAAATACCAGATTGGGCGAGGAGTCCAGAATTATACAAGATACTGGAAAAACAGAGGGCGCTAGATCCTGAAAGTATTTTTGGATCCATTGCGCCGTTGCAGATAAATGGTTTGGATGACCTTCTATACTTGTCATGTTGCTGATACTTTTATTTATAGATGTATTTGCAAAGCGAATATGAAGGGATCTTTGGTAATAAATGCAAAAAAAAAAAAAAATGGTATAGCAAAGCTAGGATCAGATAGGTGGTGCGACATGTCATTGGTGGAAGTTATTGCAGTGGGCGGTGGGTGAAATTCATCGCGCGCTTAGTCTTCTCGTGTTTTGTGCTGTTAAGTTGCTTGGCTACCTACCCGGGCATCTTGTTACGTTTAAAAACGCTTCCATTCGAAAAAAAAAAAATCTTTTGTGAGAGTTACAGCCATCTAGAGCAGCATAACGAGACCTAGGTCATGGATCCATGCCTGGTCAGTGTCGTTCGATCTGCACATGTGTTTGGAGAAACGGAAGATGAACCAGAGTGGTCCTATGGCTATATCCGGGGCACCAAAGAAGGGCGCCTACTTTTCACAAGTAGTAAGAATAATTCACAGAAGATCTATGTTGTGCTAGAGTACGATGAAGAGAACGATGACACTGTGCACTTGGATGGATTGTACCATGTCAAACGGTACAACATGGTTGACGAGGATCTGTCCTACAAGGAAGAATCAGGCGATAAAGCGATGCTCGGATGCAAGTATATGGTCTGTCGAGTCAAAGATCTCATCCCCATTGTGCCAGCGCCGTCGCGTTTTCCTACGCTTTACATTGAAGAGTTTCCAAACGTGCATAAACTAGAACACTTTGTTATTCAGACGCCTAAATTCCAGCTCGATTTAGAGAAGATGAACGCCATATTGTATATCCTCGACATTCAACCTGTCACTGCGAACTACAACGCACAGGGAAAAATCTATTTTGAAAGCCAGGTTCGTGCGGTCCGTTATCATCTCATAAACGGCAAAAAACGACCGCGTTCCATACCGAGTCCAACGATTATCACGCTGGTGCTGCGATCCATGACGAAGAGTTTAAGCGATCTAGGCCGTTTGCGAGTTGGTCGACTCATCGGCCTTGTAAACGTTGACAAAGCACAGAATTTCGTCCCGAATTTGCCACCGGATGGCAATGTCACCTTGGATGTACCAGACGTTTACATGCTTGAGCATGGACGGTACTGTTTTGTCCAGATAGATCGGCAACACCGGCAAGGTTGTGTTTCCTTGCAGGGTGTGGAATTCGAGGACATGGTTCCATCGCCGATATCGTCGCCTCACGTGTTTGAGGTATCGGAAATCATCCATGCCAGTAAGGCAGGTGCACAGACGGAGGTGAGTGGTGGTGGTAATAATGGCATCAGCATGAAATGCCTTCAGGATGGTCTCTACGAGGAGTTGATCAGTGTCAAAGGTGTTGTCATGATCAAGGAGTTCAGAGAACGACATGAAATGGATGGTCTGACGACCAAGCATGCCAAACGTCTGTTTGAGGATCTGTGCGTAGGGACAGGAAAAGCAAATCGTATACTTTTCATACGACTACGCCAGACCAATGGACTCGATACGTTTGATATTTATTTTGATCTGACGCGGCAAGCTTATCCACTGGGTGTGATTCCTGGATCTTTGGTCGTATTTCATCATCTCGGGCGAAAGAAAGCGGATAATGTTTTGGGGTTCTACTGCCTCGGGCTCCGTTGCACATCTGTCGAAGTACTCACCTGTTTGCCTAATGAAAACATCGTGATGGACCAGATACCTGCACGGTATCTATACGAGATTCTCGAGCAGGATGAAGATACGCATAGAGGAATTATGATAAAAGTGACCTGCGAGGTAGAGTCGATTTTGTTCATGTCCCTGCGGTGGCAGTGCATTGATTGCGGCTCCGTGGTGACACGGAACATGTGTTTTGGAGGATGCGAGAACTCACGTCGACTCTTTTTGGCAAATGGCGTTGTTGTCATTACAGATGGTTCAGCGACCGCTCAGGCTATTTTGGATGGAGAGGAGCTTATTTTCAAACTGCTGATGCTTTCGCCAAAGCAGATGGATGCGATCAAAGAGACTGTTTTGGACACTGGGACGATCTCGTATGGTCATTGGATATCTCGGAATACATGGTCTGCCGAGGATCTACCAGATACTGTGAATGGATTGACATTAGAAGACATGTGTCAACGCATAAAAAGGACGACAGATTTCCGTCTGTACGGGCGCGCGCTTCCAAAACGCAAAGAACGAGTTCAGGAGGATGACTTGATACGAAAACTGGGGTATAAAGTATTTGATATTACTTATGAAACCGAAACAGTGCGGACCATCGTGCCGCAGGCTTCGCTGAAGATCAAAGTATCAGCCATTGAGTACGTTGATCCCTTAACCGTTATACAAGAAACAATGGATACCCTTGAAAAATAAAACTAGCTAAAACAAACGCTTTAGGGCGCGACCATGACCCCTTGACACTCATGGATACTACGTATTTTTTTTTATAGCACATACTCTAACGGTCTTTTCGCGCGCCCAAGGCACGCATAAGCTGCACGAGGAAAAAGGAGCGATGATGATGGCACTCTGTGACTTCGTTATAGGTGTCCGAAGGCGACTGTACCGTTCAAGAAGGTCTTCCCAAGATCTCTTTATTACTCATCTGACATGGCATCACCTGCTCACCCTGGCGAGCCTCAATGGAAGTCTCGCGATGAGTGGAGGAAACCCGGAGAATTCAAGGACATTGAGTGGGTGATGACGGTGGATCAACAACGGGAAGCTTTACTCGACAAATTTAACCTGGCAGATGACAGCACCGACGGTGGTTGGGGAGAAATAGAGGAGCCACCGTCAGATAACGAACCAGGAGGTTGGATTAAACACGATCCGGCCATGGGGTGGTCGTGATATGGGTACTAGTGTCTCCGTCGCTCCGTATCAACACACCGAAAACCTTAACAGCATATCTCCTTTTTATGCATGCACTCAATCTTTATTCGTTGAAACAAGGCTTTAACATATATTTTACCACGCTACCCAAATGACGAGATAAACACTTAGCGTAGATGCAGCGGTTGCCTTTGATATTTTCTTTGCACTTTGTTTCATGGGATAACGGAGTGTTTTTGACTGAAAAATACAACGTCGCAACTGCAATCCAAGCTTGCGCTTAGGCAACCAACACGGAGAACGTGATTGTTTTGTTAACGTTCTTCAGAGTTTGAATGCAGTCCCTACGCTTCATCTTGTATCCAGTAGGTCAATCGGCCATACTCTTTACAGCATTTTTTCATCAGTCGATCTATACGTTGTTTTCGCATACTCATGAAAACACGCAAGTAAAGTATGCGTGGACATCACGATAAGGTTGCGTTAACAAAAGCCGGGCCATCTCTGGGGATGCATTTTTGTAATACTATTAGGATCTGCTTTGCATAGAATCAAATGAGAGCTACTGCGCTTTTGGGCATCAAACACAAGGTAATTGAACTCGTTGTAAAGAAATATTTTCTTTTCGAAATACAAACTTAACCAACTGATATTGTTTGGATCAATGAAATGGTGCAGAGTAACCTAGAACTGCCTTCACGTTAACATCCATTGTAACCGGGCTCAGACACGGTCTTCTTCTGTTGAGACATGCCGTGCTATCATTTCGGAGTAGTATGTAGATTCTATTGGGAACGAGCAACAGACATGTTCGTAATTTTGCATTCAAAACAGAATTAACTATCAAAACGTGTTATTTCTTTGGCTAAATTGGTCTATTTGGATAATATAAACTCGGCTATCGCTATGCGCAGTGCATACGTCTTACGTCAGCTGATTATTTACTATAATGACACTGATCTGGATCTCCACTCTAGGCGGCATGCTACAGGCCGGTTTCATAGAAAATAGTGACATCGACATAATGCTTAGGGAGAATGTAATCTTTCAAAGCAGTCTTCCCAAATGGTAGCAAAAGAGCTGAACATGCAGTTATTTTCCTATCCAACGGTACTGTTTCGTATGCGTGCACGGTGATTTATCTGATCTCATTGTTTCTCTATTGATTTTATCCAAGAAAGCTTAACTTGAGATCTCATTGTTTCTCTATCGATTTTATCTAAGAGAGCTTAACTTGAGATCTCGTTCAAGTTGATATTCTATAATCCTAACTTTTACCGATGTATGCCAACTGTCGTGCAGGTACATGACTGGTAAGTACTGTAGTTGTCAGTACAATAAGTCAGGTTGGTGTGCATGCGTTCTGAAAAGCCGGTGCGCTGGACGAGTGAATAAAAGTGTTCATCTCTGTCTGAAGAAAGATTTGTTTGGCGCAGATGGACATCACTGCCACAAAAACGTTGCATATAACACGTGCTGCTCTGCATTTCTTTGCAACGCCAATAAAAAAAAAAAATAAGGTTTCTTCTTAGAGTGTTTCGCGGTTATTTCTCGTGGCAAAGAGCCGATCGGTGGGTTGCATCGCAACGGCCAATTTCTTTTTCTTTTACTCGACAAAAATGGTAATCGATGAATGCGTCGTCAGTATTTCAAAATTTAAATGAATTGAATAGAGAAGAAAAAAAAAAACAGTACGTGTCGAATTTCGGGACACACAATTCTTTACGTTGTGTTTGTTGTTATCCAACTAAAAATAATGTAGCAGCAAGTCTTGTTAAAACATGCCTTAGTTTTTGTGGCACAAAAACATTCTGTGTAATATCTGTAGCTGACAACTTTTGTCAGGAGACACAGCCTTCCTTCCTGTCCTCGGGCTCATAAATTAGGACGCAAATATATGCAGCACGGATGGATTTTGGAACGACCGTTTCTGTGGCTCTGTTGCAAAGAGTATCTCCTAAACCGCGCAACCACCAAGTGTTTTTCTTTTTTTCTTTTTTGTTTCTTTGGGATAGCGGATAGGGCGTTTCACGGCGTGTGGCTACGATCGAGAGAATAGCATCAAACAACAACAAAAATGCTCATTCCTTTAATGGTGTCATGCTTTTGTTATTGCACAATATATTGACATCATAGGGTTATTTATTTGACATCTTGTTTTCACAACATGACCCCTCCCCCTTCATTCAATTCAACCCTGCTTCCATTCGTCCCGATAAACTGAATATCGGTTCTTTTATATATATATGTAAATGTGGTTGGCGACCCGATTCTTTGGATTTCACCCCGAGGGCCAGATTAACGCTTGGAAGCGTTATCTCAAGTGACAGAGTTTATGAGAGGAGAGCTGATCTGATCGGTTAATTTATTGTTATTTTTTTTGGTTTCTTTTATAGGAAATGGTATATAATAAACAAAGGCGTATTAACAAAGAAAAGAAAAGAAAAAAAGGAAGGAGCCATAACTATGATACAAAACATGATAGAAAAAAAGAACATACAATGGATATATAAAAAATGCCTGCATAGGGACGCGTGTGAGAGTTAGTGGCAGAAAAGAAAAACAGGAGCAGAGGATAAAATTATAAAGGAAAACAGGAAGTACATATGAATTATATGAGAACGAATGTAAGGCATGATGAAAACAAAAACAAAAAAAAAATGCGAAGGTTTAGACATGACTTTGCTGTGCCAACATAGCGGGGTACAAAATGGGAGGATCGATGTTATGTATAATGACCTCGGTGGCGTTTTTCAAATTCTGAAAAGCAATTCGGTCATTGAATGATCCGGAAGAGGATAGGTTCGTTTCCAGAGAGGAAATAGATGCAAGAGAGGATGTTGAAGATGTTTCCAAGGATGAGGATGATGACGAGGCAGATAGAACAAGTGATACTGGTATACCGACGACGGAGGTTCTGTATGGAAGAGTCGATTTTTGAACTGGTGTTTGGTATCTCTTTTTCATTTTTGGACGGAGATTGGTATTTCCCAACATTGGATCAAGTGATTGCGTAGGACAGTATATCGAGTTCTCACAATAGGCGAGTGTTCGATAGAAATCGTTCTTCGTCATGGTGAATTCATAATTCTAAATGGGAAAGTGCAAACAATAACAAAGATAGAAAAAAAAAAAAAACGAAACTCAGCCTTTTTCTCACGTTTCATATATCATATTTCTTCTTTCTTTTTCTTTTTCTGGTTTTTTTTTTACCATGAGTGATAATAGTTGTCGTTCCATCAGATTAATTTCGGATAAAGAAAAACAAGCAGCGTAGTCCACCCAGTGTATATTTCTCGGGGATGCATCATGAACTATTTTTGTTGTTACGATTAACATGGCAAGAAAAATTCTTTGGCATGAACATGGCATCCCCTTGGTGATTCGAGGTAAACGATGTTGTAAACGGTCTAAATAAACGAGTACGCCTATCAAAGTTCCTGTACGTATTGATGCTCGTTTTACAATCGAGTGGATGAATGTTTGGAGTGGTGGTACTGAAGTGGATGTAGTAAAACTTGTGTTGTTGATCGATGATTGACATGGTATCACTGTGGATGCTTGATGTAAAACATGAGATAATAGTTTTTCACTTGGTGATTGTCCCATCAAATTTAATAATCGATGTTGTTCATTGTCAGGTAGTCGAATATTCATCCTTTGCTTTACGTTATAAAAAAAGAAGAAAAATAAAAATAAAAGAAAAAGGGATAAAGGGAGAAGAAAAAAAAATTTTTTTTTTTTGGGAGTACCTCTCTCTTTTTCTACGAAAACAAATTTTTGTCCGCCAAGTTACTAATTCCATGGTAACCTCGCCTTTTCTAAAATGAAGCAGAAAGGGTTTCTATGATTTCCGGTTTGCCCGAAATCCCTAATCCCTTTGTGTTTCAGTTCTCATTCAAATAACTATTTCTTCATTTTGTTGTTCATTAGAATCAAGGTTATCGATTCCATTATACTCGTATGTGCTCATGTGTTCTTTTTCTATCAAAAGCCTATATTCAGGTAGACGCCACCTTAACGTCGTACAACAATCAATGCAACACGTATTTTTTTTTTTTTTTTCGAGGGGAGATACCCCTTTTCACCGACAAACAAAAGAGCCCGCTCTAACAATGCCGATGTTATCATATTTTCCTTCGTTCATTTCTTTATTCTTCTATTTCTTTCTTATAGTTGTCTTGGCAACCTTGCTGCAGATCTTTTGTTTTATTTTTATTATTATTATTATGTTCCTGTTGGATCGTGCACTGTATAACCTAGTTTTTCGTTTCCCGCACAACCATGTTACCCATCTATCCGTGACTGGGTCACCCGTTGGCAAAAGACTCGAACTCCTGTCATACTCCTACAGAAAAGTATGGCATCTTTGTCCTGCGCAAGGAAAATTTCCAAAAAGAACAAGTTTGGACATTTCCTAAGGAGTTATAATCCACGCGAACCATAGGAACGTCGTTATCGAAACACTGCAGGCAGGGGTAAAACGAGTACAAAGTTTAGCATTTCACCTGTGGAACAAAGAGATGTACCTGCTTAAAAACTTCCTGTTCAAATGTCAATATACCCACGGCAATCGCAATGCGTCATATGTGTAACTCGCGTGGATGGTACAATCCTTGTTTCCATTTTCTCCTTCTTCCTTCTTTTTTTTTGCGTTTGTTTTTTTTTCTTTTTTCTTTTTTTATTTAGCTGGTGAGGGAGATGCACTTGTGACAATATCATCCAGGAGATTTTCCTCGTTCCGTAAGAATGTAACGTCCTGCACGAAGGATTTGCCACCCGATGCCGATGTTTGCAGCGGAAAATAGTATTCCAAAGACCGAACCAATATAGGCCTGACATCCCTTTGTTGTAATGCACTTATTCGGATCATCTGTATTATCTGATCACTGATCTTCTTTCGCTCCCTGTCGTCCTTTTTTTTTTTTTTTTTTTTTACGTAATCATCAGATCCTTGCACTAAAAATCAAAACAACATTTGTCTTACCTCGAGATTGATACGGAATATCTGTACATCACAATAACTCGAGATCAAATTACCCACGTCGTCATCATCAAATGCTCGCAACCTTGCCAAGTCCCCTAAAAGTTACTCCTAAAGTCAAAACACCGCATGTATTGAATTCGGCATTACATTTTGTCAGCACAATGGAACATTTCCACGCAAGATATTCCGGGGCAATATGTCCAAGTGCTTCTCGTAGGATGTCCATGCTATTGGCGTTCGTCATATCCACGATGAGTAAGATGTAGTCCATTCGTGCAAGCTGCGCTCTTTCAACTGGAAATCTCTCTGATGTATTTCTGTTTCAACATTCCACGATCGATCAGTTTGATGGACGCGTCCATGGCACTACTCACATGGAAAAAAATACCGAACTGCATTTCATCAGTTGTCGTGCCAATGTGCGTTTACCACAATCAGGTGGGCCTACAAGCTACATGCTCTAAGTTTTCTATGTTGCACCGCATTTCTACCCACCAGTAATTCTGTAGCCCTTTGTGTGTAAAGTGGTCGCAGCATGTGGAGTGAAGCCAGAAGTAAGCTTGCCAGGAAATAGCGGTGTATGAAAGATATAAGGGTAAATATTGTACACTCCCCTTGAAAAAGTCACCGGACAAATTTTAATTTTTTTTGAAAAGTTTGATCTTCACTAGCTTATGCAAAACTGCAAAGAAACTATAAACAACACGAACATAGATAAGAGAGATATCAAAGAATATATTTATAGATTTGTTATAAATATCTATTGCTAGCCTGTATGTCCCTTTTGGCTTTAATGATGGCTTCAATGCTTCGAGGCAGGAGGATTTCCGATTCGTTGAGTGTTATTTTCTGCCATTCTTCTTGAAGAACAGCCACCAGATGTATAGCATTGCTTAAGTGACACCTCTAGTCTTCAATAGGCTTCTCCAGATCATGCCGCAATTACTCAATGAGGTTGAGATCGAGACTCTGTGCAGGTTGCTCTATTCCCATGATACTCTAGCCGCTCTCCCACTTTTTGGCAATCTTTCCAGTACGACAAATAGCATTGTCTTCTTGGAAAATAACCACTGCCTCCTCTTCCTCTTCCGATACGCCTTGCGAACATGGCAGGGACTGGACTTCCAGGTATCTGATATATAAACCTTCTGGTTTACCTGTCCATCAATGGCGACTAACGGTTTATGGACACCCGTATCGCTGCATCGCCAAACCACACTAAAGCCCTTTGGTGGTGGAATGTGTATGGTTGCTTTAGCTCACGTATAACACTCGAACCGAGGGCTTGCACGCCTATCTGAGACAGCTTATTTATTTTTCCAATTCTCTTCTTGGAGTCTGTTGCACCGAGCTTATTTCACCGTCTCATCATATTACTAATGGTGGAAGATGGAGAAACCGTATTCGTGGAGTCAATGATGGGATTACGAGCAAAATCTGATCTCGAAATTCCACATCGATTTCAATTGGGATTATATCGTGAACCACAACCTCTATTACATAGAGAAGGATGTCGTGCAGTAGCTTATCATATATATATTGTATAATCATAAAAAAGAAATAAAAGAATTAATATCTGACGTGCCCTCCTTTGTCGTCTACTATGGCTTAACATCTGGAAACTAATTTGTATGTCGTATAGCTAGATACTGAAGGGGTATTTGAACAATTTCGGAGATAGGGATGGGATTATATAATAAAAAATTTAGTAGGTTGAATGGCATATAGTTCTGATTGAAACTTACCAGTCGAAGCTGTGGTCCTGGCCTATGCCAAGTGCCGCGCCATCGTGTCAGCAGGCTGACAGAGTGGGCGTGTTTATCTTTTTAAATTCAGCATCGAATTGGCTGATGTTTTGGTAGGGCCTAAAAGGCGGAAGAGAAGATCCGTTCTTCATAGCATAGATCCCTGCAAGTCCAATCGCAAGAGCAGCCATTGTATCCCTGCCTTGAGCGGCATGTCCAGTTTTTACGGCTATACACTGGGGATTGGAGCATAAAGACGCGCCGTTGACGGAGATGTTTTTGATCTTCCCATCGACAACTTTTTTTCGTTTCGGGCGTGAGATCTTTTCGAAGCAAAATACACACGTCTGGCTACTTCTGTATTCGTTCGTCATTACGACTGGAGTAGCCTGTCGGTGCAGCCGTCTCATCCAACTACCCCCTCTTCTTGCGTGCCCTCCAATCCGAAGACCGACACCAGTTCCTTGGGTACCGATACATAGTACCGCAGTCTTTTTATCTCTCCCTCCCTCCCGTAGCACCTGCTTTCGTTCTTCAAAACATTTCTTCCTGTACATCTGATTTTTCTTTATTCGGAGATATTTCTTGGCTTTGCATTCGGTGTTCGACTTGTAGAACTCTCTCAAAACGCCCCGAGTTTCTTGGGCGATCTACCGAGAGCCGCATTTTGTAAACGCATTCCCAGATTTATTCATTACCTTGTGGCGTTCATTGGCTTGCTCTACAGTATTTGACCATTCCATACTATTTTCTGAAAGTAGTTTTTCTGCTCGACTTGCAGCTCGTCCTTCGGGTGACTACATACAATACATGAATCATTCAGCCTTCTTATATTACGTCGCTCAACTTACTTTCCTCTTCCGTCTTTCTCTGCTCTTTCGTGCTGCTCTAGACCTCGTCGTCCAGTCTAAATCTGCTGCGGTAGACTTCAATGGCTTTGGTAACTTCAAGAACTGCCTCTTATCGTCATCAATATCCACAGACATCTTATTGCCATGGTCTTCTAAGGATTGGTATCTGTTGTACAGCTCCACATGGAAGTCATAGCGAGAAGGTGGAATACTAACGGTCGTGGACATGGTCACCACTCCGTAATCAGTCCCAGCATAAGTGACTGTCCCATCAGGAAAGTTGTCTAGCCTCATATGTTCTGGGAAGTCTTCGCAACCAGGTTTTTGGGGCGTGGGGGAACTATCCCCTGATTCAGCATCCTCTTCTTTTTTGCGCTTTCTCTTGCTTTTTTTGCCAGAGTGTATCATATCTAATGTCTAAAAGCACTTGCGTTAGACTCTTCAATTCAATAGATATGCGTTTTTTACCTTTCTTGCATGATATCTTCTAATTCTGGCATCAGAAAGTTTTCGCTTTTCTGCGTTAAGGAGCATCTGTCTATCAGCTCTCATGTGCTTTGCTTGTCGAAGGCGGTCAATCATTTCTGATTTTTTCTTGATTGCATTTGGTGTACGGAGACGAGATAAACTGGCAATTCCTTGCTTCAGCTCCATAATGTTTCGTCCTTCTCGAGTAACTTCCTTAGACAACCTTCTTGTGTTCGCTTCATACTGCTTAATACGGTCTGTCACTTCTTGAATGTCAGTTTTCAGTTCTGCTTCGCTCCCCTTAAACTTCGTCTGAGGTTGAGGATTTCGTTGCAATTTCTTTCGCGATTCGTAAAGAGATTCAGGACGACGCTTTTTGCCGGATGTTGTTCCAGTGATAATAGCTGTGTTGAACGGCATTATAGTAATCCGGTCTCGGAACTGCAATCCGTGTTGCTTGCATATATGATCGATGGTTTCCAGGTCAAACAGAGATCCAAAGACTGCTCTTTTATAGCCAAGAGCTTCGGTGTAGGATGTAATCTGACGCCCGTGGCTGTCGTTGATTTCTATCAAGGAGCCAGTCTCTGTACTTGGCTAGTACCAAACAGCTGGTAGATAGCACCGCTATCCAAAGGAAGGCCATGTATCTCCGAAGGTCGCACATATGGACAAACGGATCGTGTAAACTTGTCATACCCAGTAGCCCGAAGTATAGAATTGGCTAGAAACACAAAAGGAATCTGACTTGCAATAGAAGCCTTATTCCCAGACGGCGGTACAAACGGATGAAGTTTCCGGTAAATTAATAACATTGTGTTCATTTCTTTGGCTGTAAGGATATCACCATCCCAGTGATTGATGACCATATTGGCAGTGAGATCGTCGGCCATATCAGTGAGTAAAAACTTTCGAAGAACAGCTTGCATTGACCGCTGCTTTCGTCTTGTAGTCTCTTTCTCAACGTTGTTACCTGTATCATCTTTTCTCTTTCGTTTCCCCACATCCATATCATTGCTACTGTCGCTGTCATTGTCATCGGAGGCTTG